>MNCI01015910.1:1717298-1903616 GCA_015680685.1 Gnetum montanum | reverse complement strand
TAGCATCCAAGGATTCATAAGCTCCTTGTTTCCAGCCTTGGATCTGCTTACGCAAATTGGACATTCTGTAGTACGTTTGATATTTGTTGTTGAATAATTCAAGCATCGTACTCCACCTCCTGATGGTTTCCGGTTCTAAAGACCAGTACCAGCTCTCTGCTTCTTTAATGAGTGTCCTTGGGAACAACTTGAGTTTCTGCCACTCATTGTCTAGGTTCTGCAAGGCACAGGCATCGTGGAATGCCTGTAAATGATGCTGAGGATCAGCGTTGTATCCCCCTTCAAAACGTGGGATATTATTTATATCCAAACGCTTGATCCTACTATCCTTTAAATGCCTTGTGGGAATCCTAACTGCCTCTCTCATGTTAAGCATGCTTCAGGTTGCGAATAGGGGTTCGTCATGATCATCTCTTTCATGACGTCTGTGATGTCTACGTGGTGGTTTCCTATTCTTCCTACGTCCTTGCCCTTGTCCTAACTCCTCTCGACCTTCCTGTCGAGGCATTTCATCTCTTTTACCTTTACTCTCTGCGTTATGCTCATGCTGGCTGCGCCCAGATGTGGAAGGAGAGGGGGAATGATGAGATGAAGGAGAAGAAGAAGGGGATCCATCACCATGGTGTTGTTTCTTGCCTTCTCTTCGGCTGCTTCGGCCCCAATCGTTGTGACGATCAGCGAATCCATCATTAGTATGAGTAGTTGTTCCTACCGTAAACAGCTGGTGCTCACGGGGATCAGAGCCTGGAATATGTATCGTTGATCTAAGGCCCTGATGCCTAACCTCTTCACTAGAGTGAGGAGGAGGAACATCATTTTCTAAGAAACCCATCGTGAGGGGTTCCTCTTCTCCTATTTCACTAATGACATGGGGAACCTTGCCCTTCAATAGTGAATGTTAGCTCTCCTGCCTCGCATCCCGAATACGTTGGGCGTTTGTGGGATGATAATCCCTTGTGTCATAATCATCCAAAACGTATTCAGCAAGCAGCTCATGCATGCCATACTGTACCAAAGCACGGGAAAGCATGTTGGGAGCGGATCGATCTGGGGGTAACACGATGTTACCTTGCATGTCTCTCCACCGCAGTTGCTCATCTTGATGGAAAACAAAGGTAAAATCCGGCACATACTCATCGGGATGAGTATATGTGACTTTGGATTGTTGAGGACATGGTTGATTTCGGTTATGCGTATGATCCTGACTTTCTCCTGTATTGTCCTTAGGTGAGTTGATTGCATGAGAAGAAGCCATTTCTAATGGTGTGCTAATTTTCACCGTTATTTATGTTCTGAATTAACTGATTAACCCTAAGGTTCGTTTTAGGCTCACAACGATGTGAGTGATATCCCTTATGTTCAATTGGCGTAAAAACACTTAGTCCCCGGCAACGGCGCCAATGATGAGTGGCGAGGTACCCCTACACTCAACCATACGAATACGAGCGTGCACGCGGGATCTGGTCAAACTCCGCAGACTAAATGCCTTAACACCACAAGAAACACTTGAGGTTAATCGTTCATTGTCTTCCCAGACTTGCTTGTAAGTGTCATGGTGTATGGTTAAGCAAGTCTGAGGTATGTGATTTTTTTGGTATTTTTCGGTTTATCTTCTATGCTATCAAAGGAAAGGGTTGAGAAACTAAGCTAACTCTAACTAATGTCCTAAGTCTAAATCAACTAGCGTCAGCATCCGTTCCCACTTACCGGACACACCCTGAACTATGCAACTGTGGCTTACCAAATGCTAATCGTTCCTGGGATCACCACACGTAACGCAAGTGCTCGAAGTGGTCGTACTGAGGCACCTATTTAGCTTAAGTGTGATAAGCAGCTGATTCCTTAGCTAGCCGTACTCACCTGTGGGTGCTTGTAACTAAGTTGTACTTATCACACGTTCTAGCCTAGCAATGAGTAGCCGATTCCTTGACTAGCCGTACACGTCCGTAGACGCTCGTAATCAAGTCGTACTTGTGCGCACTAGGAAAGCAGTAAATAAACAACAATAAAACCATGTACTGCAAGGTTTATCCAATCAAGTTTGTGTTTATTGCCGTACACAACTTGGGTTCAGGTTACAAGCTGCTCGAATAAAGAATCGTTCACTCTAGGACTCCTACTGCGGGCACATGGGAAAAATTCTAACTCTGGAGTGATCAATCTGCCAGAGCTTCGCTACTTCTAGCCAGGATTGGGAAATGAAGGGAGTGCCGCCTCTTATTTATAGATATGACGGCGGACCGCGATATCGCGTACGCGATATCGCAGGGGAAGACGCGAAATCGCGGTGGCCGCGATATAGCGTACGCGATATCGCGGCACATGCAAGTCGCGTCTCATCAGTACTTAACTTTTCTAATTTTTAGGTCATGATGTCATTTATTAAAAGCGTTGTGCAATTCATTAGATGACAAGGTGACTAATCGATTCTCATGTAGCAGGTTAAGGTTCATTAACTGTTCTTTTTGTGCTAAATTAAGATCAAGGTTGAGGTCACATGCTGTGGATAGTGTATGAAGTTCTGCTTGAATAAGAAGCATTGGAAGTTTTCTATACACTAACTCATAGGAAGAGTAGCCTATAGGGAGTTTCCATGTGGAGCGGTATGCCCAAAGAGCATCGTTCAGTTTGGTGCTCCAATCTCACCTATATTTGCTAATGATTCTTGTCAATATTTTCATAATCTTCCTATTGGTTACTTTAGCCTAACCATTCGCTTGAGGGTGGTATGGTGTAGTCAGTTTGTGTTCAACTCCTAAGCATTGCATCAACTTTCGAAAAGTCGCACCCATAAAATGTGTACCATTATCCGAAATAAGTGCATGAGGCACACCAAACCTATTAATGATTTTTTAGTTGAATAAATCTTGTAGCAATAGACAATGTACAATCCGTAACAGTGGCTACCTCTGCCCATTTTGTAAAATAGTCAACGGCAACAACAATGTAGGCTTTTCCATTGTACATTGGTGTAATAAGCCCCATAAAATCAATTCCCCTTATGTCAAAGGGTTCTAAAGGTTGAATCCATTGTTATCCTAGCAGTCATTCCCCCATCATGTTAGCAGCACTCATAAGATTAGACGAAATGATGAGCAACCTGGAACAATGTAGGCCAATAATATTCTAAAAAAAAAAAGATTTTAATAGCTATTCATCTCCCAACATAATGACCCCCACAAGGGCCCTCATGAGCATCTTGGAGAACTCCTAATTAATCTACATCGAGAATACACCATCGAACAAAACCATCAGGACATACCTTATAAAGGTGTCTATTGATTTTCATGAAATATTTGGCTTAGTGAAGAAATTTTTATTTCTTTTTAGCATCTAACTCTTGTGGTGTTTGTTGTGTAAGGAGATATGTTAGAATGCTACTATACCAATTTGTTTCCATGGTTAATTGATTATTTACTACACCTGCAAAGAGGAATTCATCAGGAAAGTGATCAGAAAGTGGATATTCATCCTCTTTGTTGTTCCATCTTAACCAAGATAAATGATCAGCAACAACGTTCTCGGTGCCTTTATGATCTATCATCATAAGATCGAACTCTTATAGGATTACGAGCCATCGTATGATGCGAGGGATCACCTTTGGTTTATTTAGCAAGAACTAAATTACACTATGGTTTGTGTGTACAAATACCTTATAGCCCAATACATAGTGCCTAAACTTATCTAATGCAACACCATAGCCATTCATTCATTTTCCATTGTGGTGTAATTGAGTTATGCACTAGTAATACTTTGACTTACACAGTGAATGTAATAGGGTCATTTTTGGTCATCTAACTATGTAAGTACGGCTTGTAAAGCAAAGTTGGACATGTCAATCACTATATGGAAGGGTCTGGACCAGTCAGGAGCTTGTAGAATAGGTGTTTCTACAAGCTTCTATTTTAAAGTTTGAAAAGCTAACTCACATTCTCTGGTCCATTTGAAAGGTACGTCCTTTTTCGTTAGTTCAACCAATGGTTTTGCAACCCTTGAAAAGTTCTCTATGAATCTTCTATAATAGCTTGTGTGTCCAAGGAATGATCAAATGTCTTTTACAGTTTTAGGTTGGTGCATGATTCCTTGGATGACTTTAATCTTTTCAGGGTCTACCTCTATCCTTGTTTGTGAAATCTTATGCCCTAATACTATGCCTTCTTGGACCATTAAATGGCTTTTTTGCCAGTTGAGCCTTAAATTGGTTTTAACACACCACTTTAGTACTTGCTCTGATAGGTCTAAGGCTTGATCAAAGTTCGCTCTATAGGTGGAAAAGTCATCCATGAAGACCTCCACACCATTTCCTATTTGTTGCTGGAATATACTTAGAACCAAATGTTGAAACATTGCAAGAGAATTACATAAGCCAAACAACATCTGTTTGTATATAAATGTCCCCTAAGGACTTGTGAATGTGGTCTTGGCTTGGTCTTCTGGTGCTATTTGGATTTGGTTATATCCATTGTATCCATCCAGAAAACTATAGTAGCAATGCCCTGCAATGGTGTCTAAGACTTGGTCGACGAATGGCAATGGAAAGTGGTCTTTGAATGTTGTCATGTTTAGTAGCCTAAAGTCTATACACACCCTCCATTTACCTCCCTTTTTGGATACAATAACTAATGGACTAACCCATTCACTATCAGCAATGGCGTAGATGAACCTAGCTTTTAGAAGTTGTTCAATTTCTTCATTAACCACTTGCTTCAGCTTTGGGTTCAATTGCCTTTGCGGTTGTCATTGAGGCTTCATGGAGGGGTTAATGTAAATCCTATGTTTGCATATCATAGGATCTATTCTAGTTAATTCGAGATATGACCAAGTGAAGGCTTTTGACCATTTGTTCACCATTTTTAGCAGTCTCTTTTTTTGTTGAGAAGCAAGCCTAGCATTAGTAATTACTAGTTTTCCATTTTTGAGAAATGTGTACTCCATACCAGTGGGCAATGGTTTTAACTCCAGAGGCTCTTGCTTAAAGTTGTCAGGGATTTCCAACTTCCCCCAGTTGATATTTTCAATGTTGAGATTTGGAAGTTGGTGATGGACTTACTCTAATGTATCTATGCTATCGATGTAAGTGTAAGTCAAACCCTCAATTGGTTCCATGTATATAGTTGAGTTGCTCTTTTGGTCAACTATCAGCCACTGGATGCTTGTATGTCTTATGGCTACTGCATGCAGACATCTTTGTATGTTAGTTACTTGTGCACACTGGTTGCATGCAGTTAATGTTAAACATTGTATAAACCAGGACTTCTGCATGCAACTACACCATGTGTCATTGTATGCAATGCACGGAACTTTCTTCTTTTCGATCTTTCCAAATGTATTTTTCTTTAATATCTCTAGAAAAAGATCACGTATTCCTAGGCATGCATCAATTATGCTTAGCCATGCTCTTTCCATTATGATTGGGAAGTCCCCCTTATAGTTGTTAACTTGAATCACTAGGAAGTTGGCTAGATGCGACCATTCACAAATAGTCGTAAGAATGTCCTCCACTAGTCCTAATGGGACAGTGATGGACTGGTCAGCCAGCTCTAAACGAATGTTACTCCTTTTTAGTGAAGACAGGTTTCAAGCTTTGTACATTTCTTAATAGATTAAGTTGGCACTAGAATCTGAATCCAAATGAGCTTTGCATAGATCATTCCTAGCGATTTGTAAATATATAAGAGGACTCCTAGGATCAGAGAATTTCCTAGGAAGATGGCTAGCCTTAATCCAATCAGTAATGGCATGTGTCAACATGACTGTGTGTGTTGAATGTGGCCTTTGGTTTGAAGGGAGTCCCGAAGTTTCGTATGATGGTGAGGCATTTGGACAATTAGCCACTTGTGACTGTAAGGACTTGGTTGAACTATTGGTTATAAAGAAAGATCTATTCTTTGTGCGATTATTTGAACCAATAGTAGGGTAAGAATTAACAACCCTTGTAGCGTTACGTTGCTACGACTGGGCAGGGAGCTCACCCTGCATGGTTGGAGCAGGTGGTAATGGAGTTAAGGATGGAAGAGATGTAGCCGGATGAGAATGATAGTATGTTTATTAAACATCTCCCCTAGGAAAAGGAGTTCTATAATACTCATGGATTTGGTAGTGAGGTTGGGGAGCAACATGACTAGGAGAGTCACATGGAGAGATTGACTACTTTACATAGTATCCATATGGGTTAGATTGACGGTAAGGGTACTATTGATGTGGTGGTGGCATTCCCCATGATTGTGGGTGCCACCATTGTTGATACTACTCATTTGGTTGTGGTGGAGTTCCACTTGGATAATACATCAAGGGTTGGTGGAACTACCTTGGGGATAAGGTAACCTTCTAGGTGTTTGTCTTCTATTTAATCATGGGTTGAGTGCATTCACCCCAGACTCCTGCAAATGTGAAATTACAGGGCAACATCCCTTAGGATGGTCATATTAGCATATCTCAGTTCCATTGTCATTGTCTATATCTGAATCCACAACCTCTTCGATGATGGCAACTTTGCCCTTACCTTTGTTATGTGCATATTTAGCTTCTTTCTTTTTTCTCCTTTCTTAATCACTACCTTCCTCTCTAGAATCCTCTACTATTTTGAGAATTGTTTGAAATCTATTATCTAGGGAGTCCCACATTTGGTGCACCTTTGCTGATACTTCTGATGCAAATTTTTGAATGGGCAAAGTTTTCCTATTCACCATCTCTTTAAGTGGTGACTCTTCTTCATCCTCATAAAATCTAACTCACTTCTTTCGGAGGGAAGGATCTTTGTTATATTCTTCCACACTCTCTCTTTTCCTTAACTCACCTTCTTCTTTAGCAACTTGCTCCAACAATCCTTGTAGTTGATGGGCCCTAAGCTCAAATAGCCTTCCTTGGGCATAAGTCCCAAGGGTTCTTTGCGTTTCGTGCCTAAGCCCATCTATGAGATGGTGTGGTTGTTCCCTTTGCGAGTAACCATGGCCTGGGCAATGATGTAATAGTGCATAATATTGACCCATGGCAACATCCAAGGGTTCATGTCCTCCTTGTTTCCATCCTTCGATTTGCTTTCGCAGGTTGGACACTCGTGAGTACGTCTGATACTTATCGTTGAATAGTTCTAACATGGTACTCCATCGGTGAATGGATTCCAATTCTAAGGACTGATACCAACTTTCCACTTCCTTAACCAGTGTCCATGGAAACAACTTTAGTTTTTTCCACTCATTTTCTATGTTTTGCAAGGCACATGCATCATGAAATGCTTGCAAATGATTTTGAGGATTAGTGTTGTATCCCCCTTCAAATCGTGGGATATTGTTCATGTTCAATCTTTTGATCCTACTATCTTTTTGATGCCTTGTTGGGATTCTAACAACCTCAGTAATATCTAGCATACTTTGGGCCCTAAGAAACTTATCATGTGTACTACGCCTTCGATTGTTCTTTGTATCGGACCTAGGTGGTGAAACACTCTCGTAAGAAGAAGGAGACATAATTGTCTATTCAGTGTGCAATACTTTTCGTTTCACTAATTATAAGATAACCAACCCTAAGGGTTTGTTCCAATGATGTGAAGATTTCCTAAGTTCTAGCTAGCACACAATCAACAAAGTCCCCAGCAATGGCGACAATGATGAGCGATGAGGTATCCCTACGCTCAACCATACAAATATGAGCGTACATGCACAATCCGGTCAAATTCCAAGGACTAAGTGCTTATGCGCCTTTACAGAACCTAGATGGGTTGGTCAATCATTATCTTCCCAAGCTTATTCGTATAACACAAATGTATGGTTAAGTAAACTTGAGGTATATGATTTTTTATATATTTTTATGTTTTATGTCCTAGTGCTACAAAGGGAGAAGTGAACTAATCAAGTAACCAATTTAATTTAACTAATCAACTATGCTCTAACTAGTAATAACACCAGCATCCATTCTCATTTTGCCATACACATCTTGAACCAGTACAACACTACTGGAATTACCAAACGCTAATCATTACTAGGTTACTAAGTGTTCCATGCATGCTCAAAGTGGTTGTATTGAGTATGCTTACTTGGGAGAATTAACAAGGTGAGAGAGAGAGAGCGAGAACATTAATTAACTAAGGGAAGCATTCTATAACTATAAATAACATTAAATAAGCAATTATGAATACTACAAGGTTTATCACAAAGTTTATTTTTATTTCCGGCCACAAGGTGTGCTCAAGTACACAATGCTCGAATAAAGATCCGTTCGCTTTATGACTCCTACTACAGGCACTTAGAAATAATTCTAACTTTGAGAAAGGAAAAAGGCAAGAGTTCGGGTAAGGGACTAAGATTAATGAACTACCTATTGCCAAACCAAATGTGCTCGCCTCTTATTTATAGGCAACAAGACAGGCCTCGATATCGGATGTCCAATATCGCTTGGAAGGCTTCGATATCGCGTACGCAATATTGCGGCCCCGATATCGTGGCTCATCAAAGACTATAAAGTCCACTATGGAGGGCTAAGGAGAGACATCAAAAGTAGTGAAGTGGTTCAACCAAAGGAAAAAGGAAGAGAGAAGAAGTCCCCTCATTATTTTTTCATTCATTTGTATCTTATTCCCAAAGTAATTTTCAAATCTCAAATGAATCATTTTATGTATGTGTTAAGGTGCAAAGTGCCCAAAACAACATTAAAGTTGTACAAAATAATTTAAGTTTTCTAGAATATAAGGAATTTAATATTTGGTGCAATTATTTTTAATACCTAGAAGAATCACACTAGCTTCCTATGGAATTAAAGGATTTGCTCTAAAAAAGTCAAGCTCTATCATTGGTACTCCAAGCTATGTGTGTTTTAGTTCTGGTGTTTTTAGATCATTTTCTTTGGTATTTCTTTGTTTGTTTTTAAATTTGAAAATGATTATTATATTATTATTTTTAAATTTTATTATAGAAGGATATTTAGAAACTAATTTTTTTAAAAAAGGAAAATTTTCAATCACATGTGATTCCACCAAGACTATTACCACTAATGCATCTATGTTGAAGATGCCCTAGGCATTAGCCTTTCAAATTGTGATTTTGAAGTTGTAGATTACCTTTTAGAAATTTACATATTTATAAAGGTATAGGCATAATCCTTCTTTGAAGTCTTCTTGGGTCTTTGTACTAAGCATTAATGATAACATTATTGGTGATCAACTTGCTTTGTCTACTATCTTTCTTTGTATTTGGAAGTGTCTTTGGTTGTTTATTCTCTATTTTATTTAAAAGCTTCGTTGTGTAGTTATTTTCTTGTAGAAAAAATATGATCATGATATACCTTCAGAAGTAGAATTATGATCTTCCTTTAGGAGTTAAATTTTAGACTTTCAACGATGTTGCTTTATAACTAAAGCTTCAGGGAGGAAAACTTCAAATGAAAAACTATTTATTCATCTCATATAGAGTTAATTCTGTTTTTTGTATTTTTTGACTCAAAGTTAGAACTATTTACTTGTATTGCAATTTGTTTCTTATTTTTAACTATAGCATTTTTTCCCTATAATTCATCTCATACAAGGTTTTTTTTTTTTTTGAACTCAAAGTTAGAACTACTTGCTTCTATTGCAATTTGTTTCTTATTTTTCATTTATTTTTCTTTAAAAAGAGTAGTACTCTTTACAAGAAATCCTTTAGTAAGAAGTCAAGACCTATTGGGGTGCTTTTGAATGAGGGCAATCCCTGGTCCGTCTCCTATGCTAAAGGGAAGGTTTTTCATGATTAGTTGTAAGGGTGAAAACTTGAAAAGGTATCTCAAAATTTTTCGACCTTCTCTTTAGATTCTCTTTTCTATATTGATGGTATATATAATGGTACTTTGAATTATTGATGGACCACCACTTGGAGTGATGGTAAGATACTTGTTTCTCAAGTTCTAAGTCCTAGGTTTGAACCTAAGCATACCCTCTTAAAATGCTCATCCACCATCATTTGAGAACCCCATTTTGGCAATTGCTAATTCTTTTCCAATGCTAAAGGGGAGCTTTTTCATGATTAGTTGCAAAGATGAAAACTGGAAAAGGTATCCCAAACTCTTTTAGCCTTTTCTTTAAATTCTCTCTTCTATATTGATGGTATATATGATGGTACTTTGAATAATAATTGGACCACCACTTGGAGTCATGGTAAGGTGCTTGTTTCTCAAGTCATAAGACCTATGTTTCAGCCTAGGCACAGCCACTCAAAAAAAGTTAGACTTTTGCTCATCCACCACCATCCTAGGACCCCACCTTGGTAAGAAGAGCATTGAGCTTCTAGAAGATTATCCTTCTCCTCTCTTCTATATTGATGATATTTATGATGTACTTTAAATCTTTGAATAATTATTAACTTTTTTAAGGCCCAATTCCCTCCAGCCCCTAAATTTCCTTATCTCAAATAAAAACAACATTTAAAAATTATTTACCAAGTATTAAAACAATAAGATAAAAAATCTACGAGGATTTCTAAATTGGTCCACCAAACAAAGTAAACCAAAGTTAACCTTCCACCGAACTCACCCCAAGGCACAAAAGCCCACACCCCACTAAGAGCTCACATAGAGAATAGGATAGTGGTTATACAACGAGATGGAAAACGTAACCCACTTAACCATGATCCTTAAAGATCATCTTATTTTAAAACATTCATGCAGCCTTATGCCAATAGACAGCATATTATGCAAATATTAATTTCACAGTTACGAGGTAAGCTGAGCACTTTCCCTTAAGAACCAGGCAGGCAGAGAGACAGGGGAGCAAATATTGTGCAGGAGGAGGCATGAGGCATCCACCATTTCATGCGGCTCTGCGCTTATCTGAATTGTGAAATTGGTGGCTCCCAGATTCCCAGACACATGGGCCGTACAGGATAGATACATATAAGGATAGACTCCACCGCTGCTGTAGTTGGACACCCACAAAAAGATGAATCTTTGCCGAGTTTGCAAGTGAGGAGCCAAAGCCATATCACGTAGTAGCAGAAGCAGCAACAGCACAGAAGAACAAACGCCAGCCTACACACAAACAAACAATTGGGAAGCAAAAATCTATCCATCATATGTTTGCCATGCAAACTCATCCACAAATCTATCCCTCCGTCACAGGAACGATTGTGTGAAACTTGTTGCTCCTTGTCTTTTTCAGCAGCCAAGCTTTCCCAGTGCGGGCAAGTGGCCACAGATAAATCCTGTTAAAAACTTTGACCAGCAAAAACCTTTTTCTCTGTGGAAATCATCATGGTTTGGGATCCAGTTTAATTCTTGCTGGATTCATTCATCTTCGATGGTGGTGAGAGTTGAGATCAGATTTGATCCACGGACGAGGCATAAAAACCTACTGGAACTTTGACCCGAAACCAGGGACCATAGGGCGGCGCTGGCGCTCATGATTCCAGAATCATAATGGTGTTTTTTGGTGGGGATTTTGTTGGGTTTTTAATGTCCTTTTTTATTTGTTGGGTAATGCGTAGGATGTTACAGAGAGAGATTGCAGAAACATTTGAAACATGGAAATGGAAATTTCAGGAACAGCGGTAGCCGTAGCAGCAGTATCCGAAGCACCGGCAGGAACTGCAATCCGCCCGTGTATTCTGAAACACAACGGTATTCTAAATTAAGCAAAAGGCCGTGACAAGCACACATTCATGACTTGAACAACATATTCCTGCCGTGCTTAGTTGCCTGGTTGATATAATGATTCTTCTTTCTTTGTTTTCTGCTTCTTCTTCTTCTGTTCCTTAGCAAGGGAGCCCGTCTGTCTGTACTTTATTTCAAACACCAATGGCGCACTTGCCCTAATTTCCATTATTTCTGGTCTCCCTTCTTGAGATTTCGAGAGAACTAGTTGCCGCCGTTGCGGAGCCTATTCAATCAGAGACAGCAAGAATCGGGGAGCGGAAAAGCAGTCTTTTTTTTATTATTATTGTTATGCTTAATTTATTCCTTTGTTGGGTTTTTGGGTTCTCGGTTGGCAGGGAGAGATTTTGCGGAATCAGGGATTTCATTACCACCAGGATCTGGGCTGTTTGGATTTGGTTTTAATTACCTTAAATTTGAAGTTTACACGGCAGTTTCACTGTGAATTGGGGACGATGCTGGGTCCAGTAGTGCAGTAGGCCTGTCGCCCATCTGATCTGATTTGCTTGTGGGTAGGGGTATGTACGTAAGTATTGGGTTTGTTGATAATTCTGAAGTCCCAGTCACAGCAGGGAACCGGCATTAATGGCGTGCGAGAGGGTCTAATTGCTCTTTGATTTGTTTCGGAGCCGGTAAAGTTTTTCGGGTGTTTGTGTTGCGCCGGATTTATGTGTGGTTTGCGGGTGTTAGATTTGATGGCTCTGTTTGGTTTTCTTTTTAAATCAATCCCTCTTCAGCACCGCCATGATTAACTCAAATCTATCCATCCGTCCTTCCCTTCCTGCTTGCCTGCTACGAGTGGGAAAACAAGTAAATTTTCAGCAACAACCGGACGTAATTTTCGTAGGAGTCACTTAATGCATTTTTTATTTCCTTGGTTTCGGTTTCTGCTTGTGCAGTAGCAGTGGAAACTGTACGGTGCAGCGGCGAGGGGACTATATAAAAATGTGTACAGTTATACCAGGCAGAGTGATGATAGAAGAAAACTGCGAGTAGCAGGAGTAGGTAGTATCATGGATGGCCGGGGAATTCAAAAATCATTGCAAGAAACGGGGAAAAAGATGGGAGTTGATCATGGCCAGAATTAGAAGCAGCAACAGTGGTAGTACCAGACTACCAGTACTAGTGTAAGGCTTTTACTGCCAGGCAAGGCAGGCCTGCCAGCACAGTTTATGGGGAATGCAGAATTGAAAATGCTGATGATGCTGAAGTAGCAGCAGCAGCATCAGAGCTGCATATAATTATTCTCTCAAGGCCCCCCTATTGCCCCAGCCTCTCTGTCAGCCTGTTTTTAGTTTCTTGAGGTAAAAAGATAATTAGCAACTTACTGCGGATAATTGTGCGAGAGAAAACATGTCTTTGTTTTAAGCGTGTTTCCATGGCTATCCAGACTCTGTGAGTCTGACCCAAATCCTGGACGTCTCTCCTCTTCTTCTTCTCTTCTCCCTGCAAATCCAAGCGATTCACTTCTTTTTCTCCAATCTCCCAACCTTCCTGCTGCTGCAGCCGCCTCTTCTCTCAACAAAGCATGATCATTATGAGAGAATGAATGATCTGTGCGGGTATTTGACTTGGTAAGGGCCGCGCTTTTTGGACCTGTCTATTACAGAACGAGAGCCGAGGGAAGCCATGGATGCTAACGAGGCAACCAAGATTGTGTTCTCGAGGATTCAGAGGCTGGAGCCGGAGAACGCCACCAAAATCATTGGATACCTTTATTTGCAGGATAACACCGATCAGGATATGATCCGACTGGCCTTCGGACCAGATGGGTTGCTGCAATCCTTTATTTCCAGAGCCAGGAAAGATCTGGGCCTGCAACCCACAACCAGCAGCATCATGATGCAGATCTCCCCAAATTCTTCTTTTCGTCAACAACAACCGCAGCAACAGCAGCAGCAGCAGCAGCTGGCCCCGCTCTACTGGTGTGACAGACCTGCATCAGTATCCTCTCCATCTCTAGGATTCTCAGAGGATTACATGAGCTATCATCCCAATTCTCATTCACTGGGATTCGAGCATCTGAGAGAAGATAATAGCAATCTTGTAAGCTTCATGAATGCTCGCAGCGGCGGCATTTTTCCTGATTACGGCTACCCCGATGTGGGCATCTACGGCAGCAGCAAATTTACTGCAGCTGATTTTCAAGGAGACAGCCTCAATCTGGTTTCTTTGAAGCCGTGCCTGTATTTTGCGAGGGGCTACTGCAAACATGGCATCAACTGCAGATTTCTGCATGGTTACAGCGGCCGGACTGATGCTGGAGTCGGCGGAGGAGGAGCAGGAGCTGTGCCCATTAGTCCCACCGAGTCCAGGAACTCGTTGGATGATTTCGGGTTCCAGGGTGGGTCCCTGGAGCGCCTGGAAGTGGAACTGCAGGAGCTTCTGCGAGGGAAAAAAGTTCCTGTTTCCATTGCGTCTTTGCCGCAGTTGTATTACGAGAAGTATGGCAAAACTTTGCAGGCCGAGGGCTATTTGACCGAGAGCCAGCGCCATGGCAAAGCCGGATACAGCCTCACCAAGTTGCTCGCCCGTTTGAAAAGCACAGTAACTCTCATCGACAGGTAATTCTCATTCTGCAGGTTTCAAGTCGCTCAATTCATGGACTGAAGACACTCGAAACAGCAGTTAATGGTCACAGTTGCTATTGCCGAACACCCAGATAATTCATAGTTGGGGAAGAAAAATTAGGAACTTAAATGTTGGGAAGGACTAGCGGCATGAAATAAATCTTGCTGTCACATTGTAGGCATTTTAGTCCGCAATTTCAGTTACTGTAGATAGTAGGTATTTTGAAGGTTGCTAAGGTTTGATATTGGATCTGTTTGTGTTAATTTTAATCTAGTTTTTTGGTTGTTGATGCAGGCTGAGCAGATTGACTGTGATTTGGGAGCAGATTGACTGTGATTTGGGAGCTGATTTTTGCCATTGTTTTTTTTTTAAATGTTGCAGGCCTCACGGACAGCATGCAGTGGTTTTGGCGGAAGAAGCACACAAATATCTTTCATCAGGGAGCAGCGCCTTGCTAGATGATCTGAGCGGAGCAAATTCAGGCTCAAGACAGATTTATCTTACTTTCCCTGCCGAGAGCACCTTCACGGAGGAAGACGTTTCAAATTATTTCAGGTAAAAAAAAAAAAAAGGTTTCTTTGGACATTTTCACAGGTATGCCCTGATTGATTTTTTAAATTTTATGTTGTAAATTTGATACAAGGTCTCTGTTTTTAGAAATTACGGGCCAGTTCAAGATGTTCGAATCCCATATCAGCAGAAGCGGATGTTTGGCTTTGTGACCTTCGTGTATTCAGAAACAGTGAAAACCATTCTGGCCAAGGGAAATCCACATTACGTCTGTGGGGCGAGGGTTCTTGTGAAGCCTTACAGAGAGAAAGGCAAACTTGCGGAAAGGTATATTTTACGATTCCCTGCTGGGGCTGTCATTGCTGTTTCAATTTTTAGATTGCTGTTTTTGTTTTTAGTCTGGTTTATTAACGGAATGGATTGCCTCGTTTGATGTGCCCGTCGTTGGAAAACAGAAAGAATCTGGATAGGGGAGAGCAATCTAAGCATTTTGCATTGACTAATCTGGATTTCAAGGATTACGATCACCTGCAACTGGGTTAGTATTATTTTTGGTTCCGAGATATGGTATCTGCATTTGGAAGGTTTTCAACTTTTTGAAAATTTACTGGGTCTCGGAGATTCTTTTGTGGGTTTTACGGGATTGCACATTCCGGTTACAGGAGATCATCGTGGGATTGGGTTTTGCAGGGCCAAGATTGTATGATAATTCCGAGATAATCAGGAAGCATATCAAGGACCAGGAACAGGTGCTGGAGCTGGAAAGAGTGCGATTCTCAGAGCTGCGGCTGGGAGACTCTCATCAGCAGAGAACAACTCACATACAGTTTGGCAGCAGTAATGAGAATTCTGCATCGAAAATTTCTCAGGCTGCACTGCAGCAACAGTTCAGCAATGGATTGGCCGAATCTGAAGCAGGCTTGAGAGCGTCAGAAGGTAATGAAATGACTCCCCTCTCCCCGTGAATAGCAGCCTGCTGGGCTCAACTGTACTACTGCCCTGCTTGTACCATTAAGAATAATAATGTATTTTTGCCGTCTGTGGCTTTCTGTGAATTCAGACCTGAGCAATTTTCCTGCCAACGATCATTTTAGATATCTCCTGGACGTGCTGGAGAACAACGATGATCACGATAGGTATGCTTTCAGTGCTTTATTTTGACAGGAGGTTCGTCAGGAAGAAAATTCCATTCAGATTTGATGGGTTTCTGTTAATGATTGGTGCAATGCAATGGCTGAAATGAATCTGATGCCAAATTTGATGGGATTTTTGTCATTGCAGCAGCGGCGGACACAACCTTCCGGAGAGTCCTTTTGCCAATTTGATCAGTGTTGGACTGAGCAGCGGGGGCAGTGGTGGTGGCAAGCCATCGTCCTCTCCTGATACATCATCATCGCTCAAACCCAATGACGTTTTGGCTCCATTTCAGTCCGCAGTCACTGTTATGAACAAGGAACTTGCTTGCTCATTGTGCCTTGGTAGTTGGTTCAACATTAGGTTTTTTCTTCTGTTTGTTCAAATTAGTCTACGACAGATCGGTACAGTGATATGATAACTTTTTAGCAACATGTTGATGCAGGCACCGTTGTGCAGCCTAAAAAACTTGACTGCAACCATGTCTTTTGCTCCAGCTGCCAAAAGCAGGTAAGGGCAAAAAAGGCAAAAGCAAAAGCAAACCGTCAAATTATGTCCATCAACTAGTACTGTTTGTTGTTCATAGCAAATGAGCTGGTATGTTTGGTTTGGTTTTGTTTTCCCTCCCTTGCAGGTTTCAAAAATGTCCAGTATGGAAGAATGTCCTATTTGTGTGCAGTGGAACAGCAATCAGTATTTCAAGCTCCCAGACACCATGGACTTGCATGATTTTTCCGGGAACAGAGCCTTGCCAACATCAAATGTTGTATGGTAGATAGAGTCATCAACATTCTCTCAAGGAATCGCAGGCTCTCTCCGTGTCGTGAATTTTGAGTCCTAAGATATATATTTTGTACCGACTAAATCGGAACAATAAAAATTTACAAATCCAGTTCTCTGTACCTATAAATGAACACAGTACAGCTCCTACAATAATGTATGTAGACAGTGCCGGTATGCAGGATTAAAAAACAATCCCTGCAACTGCAAGAAGGATCAGATATTTTATATGGTTATTACCCCCCATTTGTATTGGGATTCCCAAATCTCAACCTTGATCAGGCAGCAGAAGAAAGATCAATTATTTGCTTTTCCTTGCTACAGTAATTTTCAGGAGGAGGAGGACGTTAAAGAAGAAGAGGACACCAAAGCAAATTCTCGTTTACCTCACAGACAGGACAATAACTCTACTTTTTAGAGATGAGCTCCTTGCATAATTGTTGGCCATCTATCGTGCAAGCTTATCCATCATAGTCAAGTTGTAATTTTTTCCTTTTCCAAAAGTTAAAGAAAAGAAACTTGTGTATACCCAAGAAGAAGAAAACAAAAACGCCAAAAAAGGATAATGGACTGATGTGCTCCATTTTTGGCTGAATCTGTGATTCATTAAAAGTCACTTCTGCATATGCACAGTAAAGCTACAATCGATGACAAGAATATTTTACACATATGGTCTATTTTTCTGGGTCTCCCATTCTTGGCTTCTTGTTTTTCTCTCCACCCACTGCAGTGTAGCCTGTTTTTCCTTCTTATGGCGGATTGCTTCTCGTTTCCCTTTACAATTCTTTTTAATGCTGAGATGACGGGTGAGGCTTAAAAAAAAGCTGATTCCTTTGCCCAGAGTAATAATAATAAAACAACCCAGTACAAGTCACATGTTCAGTAGGGCTGAGGTCTGACTCCGACCCACCATAAAAATTACATTGTTCTGTATGTTTGGTTTACTTCAGAACGTTTCTTGTGCACAAGTCCGAACAGCACAGCACAGTTGTGGCCCATTCACCGACGGTTGCATGGCCAGTGTCTGGGCGAGTTTGAATTCTTAAATGAATTGTTGAGCGACATTTCTGCTTAATAGTATTCTCTGTTCCCCCTTTCTCTCATTCTCTGCGAAAAATGCAAATGGACTGGTATCCCACATTTGGGTCTGTAATTAGAGCCAACGACCCATAGACAGCAATCACAGTATGAACGAATGTCGCTAGCTGTTTGCCGGATAGCGACAGAGAACCAGCATTTTTGCAAGCAAGGAATTGCAAGGATGGATGAATTTAACGGCAATGTGCTTGTCATCCATCTATATTATGCCGTTCTTTTATGGATCGATCCCTTTAATGCCTGAAACATGTCCCACAGATTTTGGATGGAACTGAAGTTCTATCTTTGGTTGCCTCTCTCGCAGGACCACTACTGTCAGCCGAAATAACACCAGCGTCATGGCCCAGCGGCCATGTTTTTGTCTGTGTTGCGGCTCTTTTCAGACCCTCAAGGGCCAAATTCAAAGTGCAGACAGACACTGATTGGTGGACGAGTATATATAAGTTATTGCAGGGAAAGTCCAAGGAAAAAGTTGACGGACCGAGCAAAGACTTGAGGCAAGTCTTCACGTAGTCTATCAAGAGCACTGCCACTATTTTATTAGCTTACCCTTTTACCTAAGAGCAACGCAATGCCAATGTTCAATGCCGCTGCTAAATCTCTGAACATGATGTTAAGATGGTACTTCTCCTCTTGTTTCACACTCATAGTTACAAAGCATAACCCAAAAATCTTTTTTTTTTTTTGAAGTTGTAGCATAATCGCAAATAAAGTTTTTCTTTTTACAATAAAAAGATCAAAGAACGTTGTTTCAACCCCATCTTGGATTGGAATAAACAGGCAGGGCGGTAAATATAACGAATTCACATAAAAACTTTGTAGCCAGTGATAGCAACTTTACATCACAGAACTTAAGACTTTCTATGCATGCTCTGATTGGTAACCTGATTACAGTAGGGTTTGCTAATAATGAGAGAAAACAGATTGAAAAAACGCTGTCAATGTTGAGTTTTACACCAGATAGTGAGCTTCAGATTTGTAGGTGCCATTTGTTAATCGTTTATGGTCAAGAGACTTTACCCAGTTAGTTTTAACGTTCTTGAGTGGTGTCCGTTGGGCAACTGGTACGGTTCTGTTTACAGTTGCTTGGGTTTGCAAGGCAACAACCAAGCTGCTGCTGCTGCTGATTCGTGTCACGACAAGAGAGGCCACATACCAAAACCTGGAGGCTGGAACTTCCATTTATGCACTGACCCATGTCTCCAAAGTAGCAAAACCACCATGTCAAGAAATGACCTGCGCATTGCTTTCCAATCTTTGAATCCGATGCTTCCATGATTGGGGGTTTGACAGAGTGATTCCCCTTTTCACGTTGGTGGGGATTTCCCGGGAGAAATCGTAGATTGACATGTTGGTGAGGGAAAATGATTGAATTTTACAGGAGAAAAGCCCAAGCAACCTCATCTATCCCCGTTTTCACCGGAAGCAGCCATGATACTGAGGTAGAAGAAGCAGTCGAGAGAGAAAAAACCCACCAATAACACCAACCCAATTGGAGGAGATGCAACGTTTCTCTTGGCATGGAGCTATTCCTGAGTGGACAGTTGAGCATTTGGGTATGAATTTTCACAAATTTTTGTTGAATGGATTGGGGAGGTGAGGTGATGTCAAAATCCAATTGAGCAAGGCTGGTGCAGGTGGGGTATCTTGCAATCATGACCAGAAGTATCCATTGAGGCATACAGCTAATATTGATATGAGATGTTGCTTGGTGGGTCTCTGACAAAGCAAACAAAACCCTCGGTACAAGATGTGAATTCCTTCATCCTGAGCTCTTATCCAAGCATTCCACAGGGACTGATAGATCTCATGAAGGCACATCTGTGTGTGAGTGGCTACAAGAAGCTGATGGGAAAAGGGAGCTAGCAAGCAAGAAAAGAAACAACTGTTTGGAAATATCATGTCATATGCATGTGTAGCCAACTACAGGTTTGGTAATCTTTAGTTTACTGGTCGGATAAAAAGTGAAAGGTTTTAGACCTGAGTTTTAAATTTGGTTGTTGATAACATTGTCGTTACGTCAATAAGAGCAACTCTTTCAAGCTGTATTCAAAGAAAAACAAAATATTTCATGCTAAATGCTAAAATGGAGTCATGTGACAAATTCACAAGGTCTAATAATGATGTCTGATAGACCATAAACAGCAGGCATGGACAGCAGCCTCTCACGTAGGCTCCTGCCTTAAATATTATGAAATTGCCAATTTTTTTCTGGCAATGTGCAGAGAGCAGCTGCTGAGCTGCTGTTGCTGTTGCATCCAAGCCATGAAGGTGGTCTCTGGTCTGTGGGCTGGCCTGGTCCAGTTTTATCATTGCTTTTTCTATTAAATGATAGGGGGCAGCAGTACTCTCACTGCTGTTGTTGGCTTTTCTCCATATTTAGAGATGCTTGGGTATCCTATCATGTGGCAGAGAGAGCAGTTTCTGTTGCTGCAGCCTCTCTACCTCAGAATTCTATGGGCCAAAATTAGCTGTGCTACTCGATCAAACGATGTACTTTACCTGCTGTTGCTGACGCCATTTTTGGTTCTCGTTGGCTTTCCAAGCTTGGAAATGGGAATGGATTGGTGAATCCTCTGCACATTCTCTTTCGTCTATGATCAGTTTAAATGAGAACTAAAATACTCACTTTCATGGCTGCCTGCAGAAACGAAGCCAAACAACCCAACAAATCCACCATCAGAGTGAGACCGAATCCAAGAATCCAACCCAAACAAATCACATTCTGGATTTTTAATGTTGCTGCTAAGCTGGCAGATGCGAAAGCACAGAAGTTTAAGAGGTTCCGTCCATTTTGAGTTGTGGCTGTCGTCATACCAAAATTGGTCCCCGACTTATAAGGTAAACCTGTCCCAGGTGGTGGCTGAGCTCAGCACAGCAGGGAGGTAGAATCCAACTGAAAGTTCAACAATTGCCTGCAAATGTTGCTGCAGCTCACTCACTTTGTTTGAACGTTTCAAATGGTTTTATACGCATATATGACGAGAGATGAATTGTGTATACCCGTCCCCGTCCGCCAATCTGGGCCGGTTCCAATCAAATCAAAGTGTAGCACAAGCCCAGCGTCTTGGAAAGCAATCTTGCAGATAATTAAGCATTAGAGCATATAATTTTTTTGAACATAAAGATTGAGGATAATCTCCCATTAAATTCGGAGGTGAAAACTCAGCAGCAGAGTGGGCCTGCTGTTGCCGCTGCTTTTTCAGCACTGTCATTCACATTCCTTTGGCAAGGACTCCACTGACGGGAATATGAACAAAAAATCTGGAAGCCTTGTAAAAGTCTGCCCATTAGGACACGTCCCCCATTTTTAAGATTCAAATTCTAACAGATGTTGCCATTTCCAGCAAATGCATATTCTCTGCACAAAAATGAGGCCACTACACTGAACAACTTTTGTTGCAGAGAGACAGAGAAAGAAAGAAAAATAGAGATGCAGTGCCAGTGACTGATCGAGAATGAGAGTGTGTGCATACAAATTCTTAAAATCAATTTCCGCAGGTTCTGCACATTGATTGCACATGCGGGCATGATGCACTTCAACTTCTTGTGTGAATGATGGCCTCCCAATTATTTGGCTCTGGATTCTCCATTTTAATATTAACGAGAGTGGACCCCTCAATTAGAGCTCTTGTGGGGAACAAATTGGAGAAAAGAAAAAGGCTTTGCAGTTTGACAAATTGAGAGCAGTAGCGCAGGGCAAGCAAAAGTGGCTTAATCTTGTGGCTAAGTATGAAAATTTCTTCGGTTTTTGATCTTGCCGGATGTGACCCAGAAGTCCAGAACCCTTTTGACTGATTCACTGATCCACTAAAGCCCAAAAACTGTTGTTGGAATCCATTAATGGCTCCTGGAGAAACCATGGAGAATAGCCATCTACCAATCTGAGCTGATCCTGACGTAGTATTCTTGAGTTCCCAGTCCACCATGGAGTGTCTTCTCTGTACGCCAAGGCATTCATTTTCGGCTATTTTTGCTGCAAATGTCGTGCAAACTGATTATTTATTCTTCCATTATCAGCGGCCCTGAAAATGAAGTCCTGGGCAGGGAGATTCAAAGCTTATGTGACATGGACCCGGATCACATTTTTCTAGATTGGGTGCTCAGCATTTCTAATTCCAGCAAATAAAAAATCCATCACACAAGGTTGACCTGTGGGTTTTGGGTTTGTTTGGAGATTTGATGACAAAGGCAGACACTGATTCGTGAGTTTTCTGGGAATGGGAGAGGAACGGCACCCTGGAATTTAAATAACATTTTGGTGGAAGTTTGATGCTATCTAAAGCTCACGTCTGCATTTTGTTAGATTTTCTGATGCTTGCTTGGCACAATCAAGTGTTTATGTTGTTGTTAGCGCTTGACTGAGTGGTGGGTTTGGTAGACAACGGCGTGCATGTCAATTTTCATTTCTCAATAATCCTGTACTTTGAATTCCATTTTGGTTTGGACTTCCCTTATTTTCTTGCACTCGATTCACACTCCAGCTCGCAGTAACAGTACAAATTTTGTCTTTTTCTTTGACCAAATTAGGCTCTGTTTTGTTTCGTACCTATCAGTTTATTGGAGATTTAAAAATAGGTTTATGTATTTAAATGAATATTTAATAGCATTCAAGAGCCGTATAAGTGGGCTTATTGGTTGTATCGTGCGAGCATCACACTTGAAAAGACAACTTTTTGTTTGTCCTTTTCCTTGACTATTGTCCTATATTTTGTATATATTCATATTTTGGAAACCGATGTTATCTTATTAAAATAGCCCGATTAATGTTCCCTGCTTTTTCTGGTTATGCCCCTCTGGAATGATAAAGCAAGTTCACCAGACAGTTTACGATTATACAACCTTTATTTCAATATTAGGTGAAATGAGATTGTAGATGAACAAATTTGATTACTGAACATGATTAAATAGTTATGGCTTATAAGTGTGTGTTTGGCTACATGAGACTTTTCATGCTAAATCTTTGTATTTTACTTTCTAAATTATAAAACTTGTCTGGTTGTGGATGGTTTTGTGAGGATAAATAGTATGATCTATTGTAGACTTACCAAATATATCAAATTTTGTTGATTTTTGGTTTTTTTTTTTTGATTTCACTTCCGAAGGTGTAGTGTGATAGGATTCATGAATCTTTCATCTACCTAAATTTAGCATTAGCAAATTCACTTTGTATAGAATTATGAGTAAGAGATAATGCGACCTTTTTGAAAAACAAAGTATACAAAAGAAACATTAATTAAAAAATATAGATCATACTTGAAGATATATACATTATCTTTTTAAATTTTAAAAATAGATAAAAATTATTAATAATGAAGTATTAACTTAGCATGATGTCATACTTGTGTTCCTATAAGACAATGATGATTAAGTTATGATCAAATATTTTGTTAAGGATTAAATTAAGGTTTCCTCATGCCTGGTTGTATTTAAGGAAAAATATTATTTAATTTGTAAAAAGTATGGTTAGTTTTAATGAGGTATGATATCATGGTATCATAGCCTAATTACTTATAAAACTAGGCTAGCAAGGTATTAGGTAAAAAAGAAAAGCCACGAAACATGTTGATGTTTGATTAGTGCGTAAATTAAATTAGGTCCAAGAGTGATGTAATAAATGTTAAAAGAAAGAAAACATAGTTAATCAATCCTATGGACATCTAAAGAAATTTAAGACAATAATTATATCAAAAGCCTTTGTGCATATATGTAACTTGTTTGATACCAAAGTAAATGATAGATAAATAAAACTAAAAATGCATTATGGTATTCATTTCCAAATGTCATAAGTTGATAAAATAGTAAATAGCATAAACAAAAAATTGTCTCTTTGCCTTAGGTAAATCAATCATCCATATGTGTTTGTCAACTTAATAAATAACAAAAAGAAAGTACAAAGCATCAACTTTAATTATTGTTACATCCAAATAAATAATTAATATAAGATTTGAAGTCATAATTGAAATGATATCTCTAGCTTAAACTCTAAGCCTTGGACTTCTCCATCATAAGCTCAAAACCCTCTAGCTCCACTTGAAAAATATAATGTCAATCTACACAATCAAGTAAGGATAAATCATAGACACTCCCTAATTGAGATGAAGATAGAGTAATGTAGCTATAGCTATCACACAAGGGTGCTTGTCCTACATAGCACAACCAACATGCATACATACCAAGAAAATCACAACCATAAAATTAGATTTCATAGAACCATGTCCAAACCATAACCCGAGATATAAATTCCCACTTGTCCCACCACCATCAAGTCCAACTTGTATAATCCTAATAAATTTAGATTATTATAATAATTAATCTTACCACACCTCACCACTATAGGTGACTAAGCCTCAAGAATCTTTAACTCATCTACCTCATCACTTAACATCAATACCTCAAGACTTTTGGTCTTTCTCCCTTAATACTCTTAGTTTGTTTCATGTCTTGCCACTCTTAGCTATTGTTAAGACTATTTCACCCTCTTGGCCATAATGCATCTAGTAAACATAATCAACCATATCCATTTTTAGTGCATGATCAATCCAATTGATTATATCTAGCAACATACAAAATCATGCTTAGCATATACAAGGAAACAATAATATATGGCATAGGTGGTGGGAGAGCTATGTTACCCAACATAATCTATTCATTATTGATGAATGCTGATGAGCTGCGATATCGGGTCCATAATATCGAATCCTGCCAAGTGATATCGGACACCTGATACTGGGACTTATCTCGTTGCCTATAAATAACAAGCGGGCGCACTTGGTTTGGCAGTTAATTCTTAGTCCCTTACCCGAACTCTTGCAATTTCTCCCTTTCAAAGTTAGAATTATTTTTGAGTGCTTGCAGCAGGAGTCATAAAGCGAACGGATCTTTATTCAAGCATTGTGTACCTGAGCACACCTTGTGTCTAGAAATAAAGATGAACTATGTGATAAACCTTGCAACATTCAGCATAGCTTATCTCTAACTCTTAGTGCTATTTATAGTTCTTTAATGCTTTCATTAGTTAATTAATGTTGCTTTTATTGATTCGTTAATTTTCACAAGTAAGCACACTCAGTACGACCACTTCAAGCATGCGTGGAACACTTGGCAACCCAATAACAATTAGCGTTTGGTAATCCCAGTAGTGTTGCATTGGTTCAGGATGTGTACAGAAAGTGGAAACAGATGCTGGTGTTAGGACTAGTTAGGACCTAGTTGACTAGTTAATTTAAATTAGTTATTCAATTAATTCACTTTTTCCCTCTTTAGCACCAGGACATAAAACATAAAAACCATAAAAATCATATACCTCAAGTTTACTTAACGATACAATCGTGCCATATGAGTAAGCTTGGGAAGCCAACAATCGCCTATCCTTGTTCTGTGAAGGTGCATACGCACTTAGTCCTTGGAGTTCGACCATATCAAACGTAACGCTCGTATTCGTATGGTTGAGCATAGGGGTACCTCGTTGCTCATCATTGGCGCTGCTGCCAGGGACTTTGTTGTTTGTGCACTAATTAGAACTTAGGAATCTTCCCATCATTGGAACGAACCCTTAGGGTTGGTTATCTTAAAATTATTAGAAAAGAGAAGAGAAAAGTGTCGCATATTTAAGAATTAATCATGTCTCCTTCTTACGAGAGTGTTTCACTGCCTAGGTCTAACACAATGAACAATCGGAGGCGTAGTACACATGATGACCCACCAGTGCCCCAACAATTTCATGTGGTATACATTTATCCCGATGAGTATATACCAAACTTTACCTTTATCCTCCACCAAGATGAACAACTGCATTGGTGTGATTTAGAAGGTAACATAGTGTTACCTCTCGATCATTCAATCCCAAGCATGCTTCTTCATGCTCTCACACGAATTGGTATGCAACACCTACAAGCAGAGTACGTTGTGCATGAACACGACTCAAGAGAGTATCGACCTATGGAGGTACAATGTCAAAGGGACTTGCAACAAGAGAGACATCATAAATCTATGAAGGGGAAGTGGTCTTAAGACGTCCTGAATGTCCTAAGTGAAAATGAGGGTGGTGAACCTGCCTCAGGAGGTATTTCACAAAATGATGTTCCTCTCGTTGACTTTGGTCAAGGAGTTGTGTATCAGAATCTTCACTCAACTATCCATAACTCAAATTCTAGTACCGCCGGACATAAAGGGTCCAAAAAAGGAACACAAACACATGACAAAGATGAACATTCTGATCATAACCGCGATCAAGGCCGCTAGCACTGAGAAGGTAGTAGGCACCATCATGGTGACAGTCCTCCTTCCTCTTCACCTTCATCATCTCCTTCCCCCACTCCTTCAGGATCAGAACGCAGTTGCAGAGGGAAAGACCCTGAGGACAATGGTAAGCAAAATAGGAATAATAGACAAAACAGTTAAGAAAGGTGATGAGACGCGATATCGCATGGGCCGTGATATCACGTCGTCCCTTGCGATATCACATACGTGATATCGCGGTCTGTCGCCAAATCTATAAATAAGAGGCGGCACTCCCCTCATTTCCCATCCTAGGCTAGAAGTAGCGAAGCTCTAGTGGATTGATCACCCCAGAGATAGAATATTTTCCATGTGCCCGCAGTAGGAGTCCCCCAAGTGAACGGTTCTTTATTCGAGCAGCTTTGTACCTGAACGCAAGTTGTGTACGGCAATAAAGACGAGCTTTGTGGATAAACCTTGCAGTACATGGATAGGTTTAATTTGATGTTATTTATTACCTGTTGTTAGCGTGGCATGAGTATGACTTGGTTACGAGCATTGACGAATGTGTACGGCTAACCAAGGAATTGGCTACTCATCGTGATTAGATTCTCTTCCCCTTATCTCCTAGAACGTGGGACGAGTATGACTTGATTACGAGCATCTACGGATGTGTACGACTAGTCAAGGAATCAGCTACTCGTCACACTTAGGCTAGTTAGGTGCCTTAGTACGTCCACTTTGAGCACGTGTATTACGTGTGGTGATCCTAGTAATGATTAGCGTTTGGTAGCCACAGTTGCATAGTTTAGGGTGTGTACGGTAAGTGGGAATGAATGCTGACGTTAGTTAATTTAGACTTAGATCCTTAGTTAGAGTTAGTTAGCTTTCTCAACCCTTCACCCTTTAGCATAGGAGAAAAACTAGAAAAGACTATAAAAATCATATACCTCGGACTTACTTAACCATACACCGTGACAACAACAAGTAAGTCTGGGAAGACAACGAATGATTAACCCCAAGTGTTCCATGGGGCGTTTAGGCATTTAGTCTGAGGAGTTCGATCAGATTGCACGTGCTACGCTCGTTTTGTATGGTTGAGTGGAGGGGTACCTCGCCACTCATCATTGGCACCGTTGCCAGGGACTAAGTGTTTGTGTGCTAAATAGAACATAAGGGATAACACTCACATCGTTGTGAGCCTTAACGAACCTTCGGGTTAATCAAAAGAAAAAGTTTATATAATAGTGAAATAGCACACCAATAAAATGCCTTCTTCTCATAAGAGTGACTCACCACCTAAGGACCACACACGAGACAGTCGGCAAGATAAAACACATAACCAAAATAAGCCAAGTCCTAAACAATATAGGATGACATATACTCATCCCGATGAGTATATTCCTAATTTTACTTTTGTTCTCCATCAGGATGAACAACTACGGTGGAGAGATTTGCAAGGTAACATTATGTTACCCTCAGATCGATCAATCTCTCACATGCTTTTCCGTGCCTTGGTATAGATTGGCATGCAAGAGCATTTCATGGAATATGTTGCGGAAGATTTTGACATGAGGGATTATTATCCCACAGATGCCCAACATATGAGAGACTTAAGGCAGGAGTGTCTACATGCTTTTTTGAAGGGCAAAGCCCCGCACGTCCTTAGCGAAATAGGAGATGAAGAACCCCTTATCACGGGTTCTTTAACAAATGATGTTCCCCCTCCTAACGATGGTAAGGAGGAACGGTATTAGAACCTATGATCAACGATACATATCCCTGGTTCTAATGCCTGTGAACACCAATTGTTCACAGAGGGAGCAACCACTCATGCTAAGGACGGGCACTTGGATCATCACCACGATCGGAGCCGTAGCAGCTGAAGAGAAGGCAAGAAACATCGTCACGGTGATGGTTCCCCTTCTTCTTCCCCTTCTTCACATCACTCACCCTCTCCTTCCACATCTGGGTGCAACCACCATGAACACAAAGGTGAGGATAAAAGTAAAAAGGATGAGAGACCTCGATGGGAAAGTCGAGAGAAAGGACAAGGGCAAGGGTGTAGGGAGAGTAGGGAACAATGCAGACATCACAGGCGTCATGAAAGAGATGATCATGACGAGCCCCTACTCGCAACCCGAAGTATGCTTGACATTACGGAGGTAGTTAGGATTCCCACAAGGCATTTAAAGGATAGTCGGATCAAACGACTAGACATGAATAATATCCCACGGTTTGAAGGGGGATACAATGCTAATTCGCAAAATCATTTACAGGCATTCCACGATGCATGTGCCTTGCAAAATATAGACAGTGAGTGGCAGAAACTTAAGTTGTTCCCAAGGACACTCACTAAGGAAGCAAAGAGCTGGTACCAGTCCTTAGAATCGAAGACCATCAGGAGGTGGAGTACGATGCTAGAACTGTTCAACGAAAAATATCAGACATACTCCAGAGTGTCCAATTTGCGTAAGCAGATCCAAGGTTGGAAGCAAGGTCATCACGAACCCTTGGATGCTGCCATGGCCCGCTACTACACATTGTTACATCGTTGCCCGAGCCATGGATACGCTCAACGGGATCAACTTCGCCACATCGTGGATGGGCTAAGGAATGCAACTAGAAGAACCCTTGGGACTTACGCCTAAGGGAGACTCTCACAACTTAGAGCCCATGAAGTATGTAGCTTGTTGGAGCAAGTAGCAAATGAAGAAGGTGAGCTACGAAAAAGGGAAAGTGCGGAAGAGTATAACCGTGATCCCTCCCTTCAAAAGAAGGGAGTGAAATTTTGTGATGAAGAGGATGAGTCACCAATCAAAGAGTTGGTGAATCAGAAAACTTTGCCGATCCAAAAATTAACAACTAAGGTATCGGCCAAAGTAGACCAAATGTGGGATTCCTTAGACTCAAGAATTGAAATAGTCTTAAAAATTGTAGAAGAGTCTAAGGTAGAACCAAGTAGTGACAAAGGTAAGCAAAAGCGGAGAGATTTAGGCCCTGCACATAACAAGGGTAAGGGAAAAATCACTAACTCCGATGTGACTGAGGATTCTGACACAGACGATGATGTTGGATGTGAGATTTGCCATTATGACCATCCTAAGGGATGTTGCACCATCATCTCACATCTACAGGATTCTGGGGTATATCCACTTAATCCAAGACTCAACCAACGACAAATACCCCAAAGGTTACCTTATCCAAAAGGTAACCCAAGGTAGTTCCACCAACCCTTAACATATTATCCAAGTGGAACTCCGCCGTAGCCCATCAGACAGCATCAGCAGTGGCAATACCCACAAGCATGGGAGATGCCATCGCCAATACAACAGTACCCTTACCGGTAGCCCGATCCTTATGGTTATTATGTGCAGCAGCCGATTTCTCCAAGTGACTCTATAGGTCACATAAACCCCCCACGTTACTACCAGGTTCAGGAGTACTTCAAGACTCCTTCTCCTTTGGGAAATGCTCCATACCCACACTATCCTCCAATTCCACCCGCATCTCTTGCGCCAGTAGCCCCGCCACCAACTGCTCAAACAAAGCCTAAAGTTAACCCCACTCAACCGTGACAGCCCAACACTGCAAAGGCTCCCAAATCTCCAATATCAGTTGGTTCTAACAATCATACACCAAAAATACCCTTCCTTAGGATCAACAATCCAACTAAGTCTTCACCTTCACAAGCCGTTGAGCATCTTAACACTCCCATACCAAATAAGATTTCGGGAAACTCGTCAACAGAGAAATCGTGTCCAATGCATACAGTTATGTTAACACATACCGTAACTGATTGGATTAAGGTCGGCCACCTCCCAAAGAAATTGTCAGATCCGAGAGTCCCCCTAGTTTATCTCCAAGTCACTGGGAATGACCCCCATAAGGCTCTCCTCGACTCAGGTTCCGAGGTCAACTTAATCTCACAAGAACTGTATAAAACCTGGAACCTGCCTCCACTCAAGAAGAGCAATGTTCGCCTAGAGTTGGTTGACCAATCCATCACTGTCCCTTTGGGACAGGTTGAGGACATTGTTACCACTGTCGGTGGGTGGTCATATCCAGCTGATTTCCTAGTAATCCAAATAAACAATGACAAAGGGGATTTCCCCATTATAATGGAAAGGGCATGGCTGAATACAATCGATGCATGCTTAGGAATTCACAACCTTTCCCTAGAAATATCCAAGACAAACACTTTTGGGAAAATTGAGAGGAAAAGAGTTCCATGCATCGCATATAGTGACACAGGGTGTCATTGCGTGCAGAAGTCATGGGTAATGCGAAGTTTAACATTGCCTGCATGCAATCGGTGTGCACAGGATGTTGACATCCAAAAGTGCCTATACGCGACAGCCACACAACAAGAAAACACCTGGTGACTGATGGCTGATAAAGAGAACAACTTGACAACTTGCATGGAACTAACTAAGGGAATAACTAGTGCTTACATTGAAAGCACAGACGTACTTGAGCAAGTCTGTGGCCAAATTCCAGTCCTTAACTCCGAAAACATCAATTGGGAACAGTTGGAGATTCCTGAGGAGTTTAAACAAGAGCCCCTTGATTTAAAATCATTACCCACTGGTTTGAAATACGTGACCCTTAAAAACAGAAAATCGGTAATCATCAATGCAAAGCTCGCACCCAAGCAAAAAGAAAGTTTGCTAAAGGTAATAAACAAGTGGTCAATAGCCTTTGCATGGTCATACCCCGAATTAATTGGAATAGACCCTAGGATATGCCAACATAGGATTTACACAGACCTCTCTATGAAGCTTCGCAAACAACCCCAAAGGCTATTGAACCCAAAGCTAAAACAAATAGTGAAAGAGGAGCTAGAGCAGCTTCTCAAGGCTAGGTTCATTTACCCTATCGCTGATAGCGAATGGGTTAGTCCCCTTGTCATCGTACCGAAAAAAGGAGGTAAATGGAGGGTGTGTATAGATTTTAGGTTATTAAATATGGAAACATTCAAAGATCACTTCCCATTGCCATTTGTTGACCAAGTCTTAGACACTATAGCAGGGCATCGCTATTACAGCTTTCTGGATGGATATAGTGGGTACAACCAAATACGAATTGCGCTAGATGACCAAGCCAAAACAACGTTCACCAGTCCTTGGGGAACGTTCACATATAAACAAATGCCTTTTGGCTTGTGCAATGCACCTACCATGTTCCAACAATTAGTTCTAAGCATCTTTCAACAGAAAACAGGTAATGGAGTAGAAGTCTTCATGGACAACTTCTCCACCTATGGGACGAGCTTTGATCAAGCCCTCGATTGGTTAGAGCAAGTATTGAAACGATGTGTTGAAACCAACCTTAAGCTCAACTGGTAGAAAAGTCATTTAATGGTTCAAGAGGGCGTCGTACTGGGGCACAAAATTTCACAATCAGGAATTGAGGTGGATCTCAAAAAAATTAAAGTCATCCAAGGAATTACTCGACAACCAGAGACTGTTAAAGACATTAGGTCATTCCTTGGACACATCGGCTACTATAGAAGGTTTATCGTGAAATTCTCCAAAGTGGCCAAACCGTTAGTAGAATTAACAAAAAAAGATGCACCATTTGAATGGACCAGGGAATGTGAACGAGCATTCCAAACCCTCAAACAGAGGTTTGTGGAAACTCCCATTTTACAAGCCCCTGACTAGTCTAGGCCATTCCATATCATGACCGATGCATCTAACTATGCCTTAGGAGTTGTACTGACATAATTAGATGAACAAAAATGACCTTATTATATCCACTGTGCCAGTAAGAGTATCATCGGTGCACAACTCAACTACATGACTACAGAAAAAGAATTAATGGTTGTAGTATTTGCACTGGATAAATTCAAGCACTATGTATTGGGTTACAAAGTATATATTCATATAGATCATAGTGCAATTTGGTTCCTTATGAACAAGCCAACGGTTAGCCCATGTATTATACGCTGGCTGGTGATTCTTCAGGAGTTCGACTTAACCATAGTAGATTGCAAAGGCACCAAGAATGTGGTTGCCGATCACCTATCTCGGTTACGGTGGGACAACAAAGAGGATGAATATGCTGTATCTGATCATTTTCCTGATGAAACCCTCTTTGTTGGTGTAATAAATAATCAACCCATAGAAATAAATTTGTATAGTAGCATTCTTACTTATCTCACTTCCCAACAAATACCACAAGAGTTGGACTTTAGGAAGAAACAACAGTTTCTTCACAAAGCCAAGTACTTTATGGAAATCGGGGGATAACTTTATAAAGTCTGCCTTGATGGCTTGGTTCGATGGTGTGTACCCGATCAAGATCAATTAAAATTTCTCCAAGATGCTCATGAGGGCCCCTGTGGGGGTCATTATGCTGGGAGACGAACGACTACTAAGGTCCTGCTTGCAGGATATTATTGGCCAACACTATTTCGGGACACCCATCATTTTGCCCAATCCTGTGAGCACTGCCAACGTTATGGGGGAATGACTGCTAGAATGGAGGGTCCGCAACAATGGATTTAGCCTTTAGAACCCTTTGATATCTGGGGGATAGATTTTATGGGACCGATTACACCAATGTCCAACGGAAAAGCATATATAATCATTGTTGTTGATTACTTAATCAAATAGGCTGACGTAGCCGCTGTAACAGATTGTACATCATCTACAGTTGCATGATCTGTACAACAACAAATTGTTAACAGGTTTGGTGTGCCACGTGCACTTATGTCTGATAATGGAACACATTTTATGGGTGCAACCTTTAGAAAGCTGATGCAACGCTTAGGGGTTGAGCATAAACTGACCACACCTTACCACCCCCAAGCTAATGGTCAAGCCAAGGTTACTAATAGGGAGATTACTAGAATATTAACATGAAAAATTAGCAAATTTAGGCGAGACTGGAGCATGAAACTAAACGACGCTCTTTGGGCGTATCGTTCCACTTGGAAGCTCCCTACAGGATATTCTCCCTATGAGTTAGTGTAAGGGAAACTTCCAAAACTCCCTATACAGAGTGAGCTCTATACATTGTCCATGGCTTTCGAACTTCACCTGGATCTCGACCTAGCACAAAAACAACGACTAGCAACTTTGAATGTGTTAGACGAGAATAGATTGGTTGCACTATCGCTAAATGAGTTGCACAAGGCACACAATAAACAATGTCATGAATTAAGGATCTGAAGGTTTAAGTACCAACCAGGAGATAAGGTCCTTTACTGGAACCCCACGCATGTACCCCAACGTACAAAGTTTCAAAGCTTGTGGGAAGGACCTTATATTATTCATACTACCTTTCCCTCTGGAGCCATGATGATATATAAGCCTGACAGCTCGGATAAAAGGTTATTGGTTAATGTACAACAAAAAAAACCTTTTCATGAAGCCACAACAGCTAGTGCAAATTACGCCTCCACCAACGGGCAACCTCGCTCATTATTTCGAATCTCTCCCTTACAACTCAGTCATGGGGGAGATGGCCACCTATGCTGATCATATGAAGCCCTTAATTGTTTTAAGTTTTTGTTTTACATGTTTTTGTTTTACAATGTTTTTGTTTTACATATTTTTGTTTTGCAAATTTCTTTAACCTTTCTACTTTTTGTTTTACAAATTTCTTTAACTTTTCTCGTTTTTGTTTTACATGATCGTTATACTTTTTCAATTTTGTGTGTGTGTGTGTGATCCACCTTGTAAGTTTGTCCCATAATAAGCGTTCTTCATGATGGTATGAACTGTTTTCATATTGATTGCTAATGTTTGGTTTTTACCTTTAAGTCACAATGTTGATACTAAGGTATGTTTCTTCTGATATGGCAGGTAATGAGACCACTTTATCCATCCATCCACCAATTTCTATGATTTCCCTTGACTTGGAAATGTACAGTCCCTTTCTAATAAGAACTTTAATGAATTGATAACTGGGGATTTATCAAACTAAGGAAGGACTCATGGATTGAAAAGGGTGTGACTTCAAAGGAACTTGACACTTTTGTGTTGGTTATTCTCTTGGGTGCTTCAATGTTTCTTCTTGAGTTTTCTTGCCATTCTGATGTTACCCAACTATCAGAAGCTGAGACAATAAAAATAAGAAGTCTTTGCATGGTGTGGTTCTCATGCATAAAAACACAAAACACAAAAAAAAAAACCAAGTGAGAATTCAAAGCACACCTCTTAGACGAATAAATGTGGGCTACAGGCACTGGTAATTGAACCAAAAGTGTTCCCTCTAACTAAGGCCCTTCTTGCTTCCCATTCTCTTCTTTGTTTCGTCAGACTAGTGGTGGCTCTTGGAGCATGCATTCTGGTTGCCCAAGTGGATGGTTTAATTGGATGCGTTGATGCAAAGTCATTGGATGTGGTTGGTTTGAGGCCGGAGTTGGAATGAGATTTACCAAGTCACATTAATCATCCAACACACAAGGGGCTATACACCACCTTGTCTTGGGATTCCATTCCATTCTATTCTCTCCATCTTTCTCTCCAGGGTTCACCTCATTGTTAGTTGTATCATCAGTGTATATATTTTGGTTGATGCATTGTTTTCTTTTTGGTAAACTCTTGCGGTTAAGACTTTAACTCTTGTTCCAAATGACATTCCCAGAGCCTACGGACTCTTTGAATGTTGGTTTGTCAGGGCATTAAGGGCATGAGCCTACTTTGGGGAGGACCCACTGACATTCCTATTTGGAGCATCTGTTAACTTCTTTTCCTTAACATTTTGTAATTAATTTTATTTTGTTCATTACCATATTGACATCCATTTTATTGATGCCATAGTTCTCCCTTTTTATCTATCTTTCTTACTCCTTTTCTTTCTCCATTCTAACGCTACCGGAGGTTCGCGATTAGTCATGGGGGTACGGGGTCTGATTNGCATTGAAGCAGCTATGCAAGGAGCAAGATCGATGATGCACTTACGGATGGACAACGAAGGCGCAATCTTGGCGTTGGCAGCAGCAACACTTCTTTCTATCTCTCTCTTTCTCTTAGTTGCCAACAAAGGCCTGATGTCATTGTAATAAGGTGTTTACCCTTGTTGTCATGAACACCAGTTTTGTCAAGTCTTGTAATAATGATCCGTTCACATGTCATTCCATTAGTTCCATCTCCCTCAATAATTCCATACCTACCTGATATTATTATAAGTAACTCAAGGATGAGTTTTCATTCAGTCATGGGGGTATGATGAGACGCGATATCGCATGGGCCGCGATATCGCGGTCCGTCGCCAAATCTATAAATAAGAGGCGGCACTCCCCTCATTTCCCATCCTAGGCTAGAAGTAGCGAAGCTCTAGTGGATTGATCACCCCAGAGATAGAATATTTTCCATGTGCCCGCAGTAGGAGTCCCCCAAGTGAACAGTTCTTTATTCGAGCAGCTTTGTACCTGAACGCAAGTTGTGTATGGCAATAAAGACGAGCTTTGTGGATAAACCTTGCAGTACATGGATAGGTTTTATTTGATGTTATTTATTACCTATTGTTAGCGTGGCATGAGTATGACTTGGTTACGAGCATTGACGAATGTGTACGGCTAACCAAGGAATTGGCTACTCATCGCGATTAGATTCTCTTTCCCTTATCTCCTAGAACATGGGATGAGTACGACTTGATTACGAGCATCTACGGATTGTATGATGGGTTGGTTAATTGTTATCTTCCCAATCTTACCTATATGTCATGATTGTATGATTAAGTAAGCTTGAGGCATATGATTTTTATAGCTTTTATGTTTTAATGTCCTACACTAGTAGGGAAGAAGAGAGGTAACTAAGTGACTAATTTAACTTAACTACTCATTAACTAAGTTCTAAATAATCCTAACACTAGCATCCATTCCCACTTTTTGTACACATTTTAAACCAGTGCAACATTACTGGGATTACCAAACGCTAATCATTACTGGGTTACCAAGCATTACACCCATGCTTGAAGTGGTCATGCTTGTGTAATTTAATAATTTACTTAATTGATCAAAATGAATTGTTGTGTTAATAACAGAAATGTAAAGTGCATAAAATAAAATAAATGCATAAGAAAATAAAATCAAAGTATTGTGTAAAAAAATAAATCTCAAGTGCAGTAAGGATGAATCAAAGAGCTTGTCTTTATTGTGGTACACAAGGCGTGCTCAGGTACACAATGCTCGAATAAAGATCTGTCCACACTTAGACCTCTTACTATAGGCACATGGAAAATACTCTAACTTTCAAACAGATTACAAGAGTTTCACTACTTGAGTACTAAAATAATTCTTCCAACTTGTATGCATGGGCACTGTATTTATAGACTTGGGAGCAATTGCTCTAATAATTAGAGTAACCGCTCTAATACTTATAATAACTGCTAAAGTAACCGCTAGAGTAACCACTCTAATAATTAGAATAACTACTAGAGTAACTGCTAGAGTAACCACTCTAATAATTATAATAATTGCTAAAGTAACCGCTAGAGTAACCACTCTAATAATTAGAGTAGCTACTAGAGGAACCACTAGAGTAACTACTCTAATAATTAGAATAACTGCTAGAGTAACCACTCTCATCATACCCCCACGACTAATAAAAACTCATCCTCGAGTCCTTTATAAAATATTGGGAAGGTATGGGATTATTGACTAATTGACAATTGACGGTGGAATGGGATGACAGACTCAATGTGCCCAGTGAATGGATCAATAAGCATATTACAACATTAGTGTTTATGACCATTGTGGTGAACACTCGTACATAAATACATCAAAGCCTTGATTTTGCAACTTGAAGAGAAAAAGAGAGAGAGATAGAAGATGGAGCGTGTTGCCACCAATGCCAAGATTGCACCTTCCGTTGTTTATCCATAGCCATGCCACCAAACTTGCTCCTTTCATAAATGCTCTAGTTCTGGTCCATCTTGAGTGCTTCCTCCAAGCCTAGTCCATTGTTTGCATGATCACCATCTGCACACACAACAAAGTCACAAATGGGCAAGGATAGATAATCCACAATGTAGTTGATACCTTGCCTCGATATGAAGCGCATTGGCTGAGTTGTGGTTATGGTAGAAACTAGTTTGGAGATTTATCACTAGCAACTACCCAAAGTGTAGGGGTTAGGCAATTAGTAAAATGGAAAAGATTGAAAAATTTATGCCAGGGCCCCCATGACTAAGAGCAAACCTCCGGTAGTTATAAGATGGAAAAACATGAGGAATAAGAAAGATGAAAAATATCAACGGTAACACCAATAAAATGGATGTCATGGATGGGGATGAAACAAGAAATGATTGATTGCAGAAAATGTTTAAGGGAAAGAAGTTAACAATTGCACCAAAAAGAAATGCTAGTGGGTCCTTCCCAAAGCAGGCTCATGCCCTTTATGCCCTAGCAAACCCAAAAACCAAAGAGTCCATAGGCTCTAGGAATGTCATTTGGAAGTAAGAGTTAAAAACTTGCCCACAAGAATTCACCAAAGAAAAAAATGCATCAACCCAGAACGAACTAATGATAAGACCAGCAATGAGGTGAAAATGGGAAGAAAGATGAAGAGGAGAGAATGGAATGGAATCCCAAGAACAAGGTTGTGTAAAGCCCCTTATGTATTTCATGGTTAAGATAACTAAGTAGAACTCATCCTAAATCTAGACTCAAACCAACCACATTCAATGACCTCGCATCAATACACTTGGCCAATCCACCCTCTTGAGGCAACAAGAATGTTTCCACAAAGAGTGACCACCATCCTAAGGAGAGTGAGATGGAGAAGTAGGAAGTGAGAAAGGGACTTAGTTAGAGGGAACCTTCAGGCATGGATAACATGACTTTCTAGTGCCATAACCAACGCTTATAACCCATATTGCTTTATTATGTCTAAGGGGTGTGCTTTGAATTCTCACCTTTTTCTCTTTTTTTTTTATGTTTATGCGTGAGAACCACACTATGCAAAGACTTATTTTTATTCACTCAGCTTCTTGATATTTGAACAATGTCAGAATGGCGAAAAACCCAAGAAAAAGCATCCAAGCACCCAAGAGAATAGCCAGCACCAATGCATCGAATCCTCTTGAAGTCACACCCTTTTCATCCTTTGAGTCTTTCCTTGTTTTGAGAAATACCCAGTCACCAATTCACTAATAAGTTTACTTAGAAAAAAGGGACTGTACAGTTCCAAGCCAAAGGAGACCATAGAGTTGTATGGATGAGTGGACGGCGTGGACTCATTGCTTGTTTTACCAAAAGAACCATACCTTAATATCAGCATCATAATTCAAAGGTAAAAACCAAACATTAGCAATCAATATGATATAATTCAATTCACCATCATGAGCACCTATTAGATGATGAATAAAATTAAATCAAGCAAAAAAAGAAACAGTAAAAACATGAACGATGGTGTAAAACAAAAATAAGAAAAGTTGAAAGAATGTGTAAATCAATAAATGTGTAAAACAAAAATTCAAAAAGAACTGAGGGCCTAGACCAGTTAGCATAGGTGGCCATCTCCCCCATGACTAAGTTGGAAGGAGGAGATCTGAAATAGTGAGCAGGGTTGTCCATCAAGAGAGGTACCATGTGTACTGGCTATCCTAAGCTCCTAGAAAGGTTTGGTTTGTTGCACATTGACCAAAATTTTCTTATCCAGGCTCTCAGGTTTGTATATTGTCATGGCCCCTGAAGGAAAAGTTGCATAAATAATATAAGGTCCTTCCCATAGTGTTTGAAATGTGCATATCAACCATAAGCACATTAAGTGGCATCTAGATAAAAGTAAATAATGTCAAAATAATATAAAATGTCTTAGTAAATATGCAAACACATGTTATTTCAATGTCAATCAAAATGTAAACAAGGTCAACCAAGGTTATAAAAGGTAGGTGAGGATAAATAAGATGGAACAAAGGTCACATAGGGTCAAATAAAAGTTAAAAAAGGTCAAAACAAGTTTAAGCACAATGAAAATATGAGAAATATGGTCAAATATGATCATTTGAGATTGTAATTTTGCTAGTTTTAGGTCTTAGCAGGCCATGTTGCCAGTTTAAGATCTCGGTAGGCCATGTTGCTAATTTAAGGCCTTAGAAAGCCATAGTTACATGGTGTCAAATGATAGTTAAGAATGGTCAAACCCCATCACGTAACATTAATCAAAGGCTAAACAAGGGTTACCAGTGGTCTTAATAGAGAAAATAAGTTAGATATAGTGAAACTAAAGTTATGCAGAGGCTGAATAAGATCAACTAATGATAACACAAGTAAAAAATGCAATAACAAGGTCAAAACAAGTCAAAACACCATGAAACAAGGTCAAATCAAGCAATGTGGAATGGATGTGGTAAAACATGATGAGTACTGGTCAAAAGAGGTTAGATTTTGCCAGTTTTAGGCCTTAGCAGGCCATGGTATGAGGTTGCAGGGTTGCTAGGGGAGCTTGGGTACTTGAAGGGGCTATTTCAAGGTCAAATTAACACTTTTTCTTGTGACTATGCTAGGCTCTACTAGTGACTATGTTGGCCTAGTGTAGTCATGCATTTACTAGCATAGTCACCATTGATGGGTAGTTTCCTAGGATCTGTATGATCACTTTTGAGCTTCGAATGGTCTGGATAGCTACTACATGGGATTGGTATTGAGTATTAATAAGTTTTGGCTTTATTTTTTCCCTTCCAGAAGTTGAAAATGATGTTTCCATTGGTGACTACGCTAGGCCAACATAGTTAAGGCAAGCTCCAACATAGTCACATGAAATAAGTAAATTCATGGGGCTTCACGGTTGGGATTAGGCTCAGTCAACTTTCCAAGATACTGTAGGGTCATGAAAGGATTAAATTGACCACTCGAAGGTTGAAATTGAACAACGGAAGTGGGTTTTATGGCATTTCCCATCAGATTACATTGGGCCAACATAGTCATACATGGTGTCAATGTAGTCATGAGAAACTTGGTGTTTTCAAGGTTGATATAGAGTGAAATTGTAGTTGGATGAAGTGGAACAAGGTTCTAGGATTTCTAAGCTCGTTTTGGACCATTTTGGAGTGGCATAGTACTTGTAAGCTTTGCCACAAAATATGTTTCCACTATGACTGTGCTAGGCTAGCATAGTCATAAGCTTCACTAGCATAATCATGCATAAAATATGCTCTTAGGTGAGTTTCCATGCCCAATTGACCATGCTAATGCTCTTTTTGTGTTACTGGTGTTGCTAGCTAGGGTTTTAGTGTTAAAATTGTTAGTTCTTGTGGTTTTTTGAGTCTTGGGAAGGTTAAGTACCTCTTGACTATGCTAGCTCAATGCATGCATGCAATTCCAAATGTAGTTAAGAGGGCTTTGAAGAAAATGATGAATTTTAGCTTATTTCCCATGGTTTTATTATCTTAGCAAGCTCCAACAGGGTTCTAGGTCTTTCTAGGAGTCAATTTGAGTGGTTTCTAGTCCATTTTTGGATTTTCCATATGGACTATGCTAGTCTCTTCTAATGACTACCCTGGCCAAGTGTAGTCATGCAATTCTCAATGTAGTTAATAGATCTAGGATGGAAAATGATGGGTTTGGTGATCAAAAGAGACTTTGGTAGGGTTCTAGAGTTTTCCAAAGGTGAATTTAAGTTATCCATGGTTAACTTTGGTGCTTTTCTATGTGGACTAAGCTAGGCTCTAATGATGACTACACTTTCCAACCATAGACATGTAATCCCCAGTGTATTTGGAATTGGAAAATGTCTTTTGGTATGGACAATGATGCAATTCCTAGTCCAGCAGGGTTCTAACATTCTTGGGTAGTCAAGTTGAGTTGGAAATGACTTATTTTATGGTTTTCAAGTTGAGTACGTTGGGCACCACCAGTGTCTACAGTGGCGCATCATAGGCATGCAATTCCTAGCATAGTTAGTCTTGGAAAATGCATTTTAATGGATTTTTGCTTGACCGATCAACAATCTAGGATCACCAAGAGTCCTGGGAAGGTGTGGAGGTTATGGAATGGAATTTTGAAGGTCTATTACTCTTCACATGATCAATCCCATTCATAAACCTTATGACTACACTGGGCCAACATAGTGACAACCTCTGTTAAGTGCAGTCATGGGTTTTAGTTGATTTTTGGCATCATTCAGTGAATTTTATAAAGTTTCAAGGTTGTTGAGAGCTCAAACTAGGGTTAATTTGAGGTTAGATGAGTTAGAAATGATCTATTCCATTCTTTACTACGTTAAGCCAATGTAGTCATGCTCATGCCCAACGTAGTCATGCCCAAGAACTAGTCTGTGATGGGATTTGAGATTATTTTGGTACTTCTCAACTGTCAATTCTAACTCCTAGCATCTAATTTTGGCATCAAGGTTCCATGGGTCAATGCTCAGTGTAGGTTAGTTGATGAAAAGTGGGAAAAGACCATATATCCCATTTGACTATGTTGTGCTAGCATAGTTAGGCTCTAGGCCAATGTAGTTACATGGAATACCAAGTTTTCACATGCATGTTAAGATATTTTGCAACTTAGTTGACATGGATGTTGACATTGGGTCTTAGAGGTTGATCATGAAGTTTTTGGACATGGATGCAAGACTAAGGATGGGGCTTTGGGAGAGGATGGGATTTAGCATATATCCTAAGGTTCCCATGGGTCTAAACCCTAGTGTAATCAGGCTTGGAAGCCAAAATCCCATCATAGACATGGCTTTCTTAGCTTGTTTTTTGAGCATCTAGTGGAGCCCTCACAACATTAGCAAGTTTGGATGGAATAGCTTTTTTCTAACCTAGCATAGTCCTACATGCTAATTCCACCACTAAGTGAAGTGGGAGTGGTGCATGGAAACTAGGGTTTCATGGTGGATGCTTAGGTTCAAGTCAGCTTCCTTGGCTTTAATTCACAAAAATCATTATTTACTTCCCCACTTCAAGCTACTGTGCCCATGTTTGAAGCTTGTGCCTACTACTAACACCAACCCTAGCGTATCATAGCTATTCTTGCCTCAAGTATTAACATAGTCATATCAATGCTCCTAGAATCCAAGGATATTCAGTGTTTTCTACACCATGTCGAGAAGGAAGGCTCATACTAATAACCCTAATTTGGAGAAGGTAGATGTAGCTACTCATGGCCTTTCACACCTCCCATGTCCTAGGATTGAAGAAAGCTCCACCATGACTTCTCCCAAGTACATAGCTTTAACTTTTTTTATGAGAGTTTATTTTTTTTCTTATATCTAGGCTTATGTGTTTGTCAAATTGGAATTTTCTAAAAATCCCATTATAGGTTTAGGTCATGTTTACTCATTTTCAATGTTACTTGGATTTGTATTTTTTTTTTATGTTGTGGGATCTTTAGTTCATCATTCAAGGATTCCAATAGATGTGGAATCATTAAATTTGAATAAACGGATAATTTTTGGCAAGTATTTCCATAAGCTCACATGAAATTGGGTTTTGGCTATGATAGCCATGTTCATGTCATTTTTGCAGTTTGTTCTGAAAAAATGGTTTAAGATTTTTTATGTTTTTCATGTTTTGGAGTTATAGTTTACTATTTTATGATTACAATGGCTATGGAATCATCAAAATCAAATAAGTGGTGAATTTTTTATGAAGTTTTTAGTAAAGTGGTGTAGAAATGATGTTTTGTGGCTATAATGCATTTATTGAAAAAAACTTTTCATCAACGTCCTATGTTCCTAGGGATAGGTTGGATTTTTGGAAAGGATTTGGAAGTGGTTTGAGTTAACTAAAAAAAAATTTAATCATTTTTATCAGTGATTTCCCATGGTCATTTTTCCTGGTTTTGATGTTGTTATTCCACTTTGTGGAATTTTGGGTTGTGGCTTTGGGTTGTGCCTGGGGTTTTTCCTAAGTTTGGAATTCAATGTGATTAGTTCTAAACTATTATTTCTCTATTTTGAGTTCTATAATGTTAATTTCATTTTCAATTATAAATTGTCAATTTTTTTTAAGTGTGAAATGTTCCATTCAGTATTTTGCCTAGGTGTTATTTTCCTTGGTTGTAGTGTTATTCGGTTGTAAAGGCTGAAAACATTAACATTGTAGTATTTCTAGTATTTTAGGATTATTGAGTTTTAATTTTGATTTATGCAAGGTTGTAATGGTTATTTGTTGAATGGTAAAAAGCCTTCTTGAAGCCCATCTTGGTCGTTATTGAGTTAGTGGGGCTTTTGTATTGCATCCATGTCTTAGAGCCTAACACTCCACCTGTAGACATGGAAATACAACACCACTTGCCATGGTTTAGGTCGAGGACCTTGGAGTTCTTAGCCTACTTGGTATAGAACTTCATCATGATGGTTTTGTCCCACGTGACATTCGAGATATAAGTTGTCATTGTGGAAACCCTCTTGCCCCACTCATCGAGCATGATCATTAAGTTCCTGGTTGACAATCCTAAGGTTCATGTAAAGGGTGACATACATGATGATATAACCATCATGGGTACTTAAAAATTGTGCAAAATTTGGAAGATGGTTGAATTTAGTCAGTATATCACTAATAACACCTTGCTGGTGGGCCATCGAGTGCATACATTGTTTCAAAATCCCCTAGCACTATCTATTGTATATAGGGGTATGTGTAGGTGTTATTTTTTTGTTCGTTTATTGTTATATCTTTTTTGTTATGAAATTAAGTTATAATTTTTTTTTGTCATTTCACTTTCCTACAAGTATAGGGTAAATGATCAAGGATGACAATCTTTTACCCTTAGCCAAAATAGCAGTAGGGGTGTTTACCAAAAGCCCAATAGTAAGGCTTGAGATGATGGACCAATGGAAGGATGAGTTTGACAACTACATCAAATGCCATCCTAAGGCCTACTAAAGGTGTCTAGCCAAGGGTACAATTCATAGCAGGTGGGAAAACCCCCCTCATGATGCTGAAGTGAACCCATCTCATAGAGCTCTTATGATGCTTTTATCATCTAGGTGAAGTGAGTATTTTTGCTTGTTTATTTATGTTATTCTCATGCCAAAGTTTTTCTAGTTATGAGGTTATTGAGTTATCTAGACTTTGGTTGTTTAAATGGCTATACTAGTTTTGTTCTAATTCAGTTATGGTTGTTATGTTTTATTTTACACAATGTGCTTATGTCAAGACTAATGGGTTATTTTTTGTTATGTTGTAGGGATTATGCCATAGTTGAAGTTACTATAATCACTTTAGGCCCAAATGCTCAACAATTGTATAAGGAATTACATTCGTTGCAACTCCATCATTTACATATACTCTATTCACTTTGTATTGTCCTATCCATATAGTTATAAAGAGGGGCACCTTGGTTACCTTGCTATTTTGGGGATTAGTCTTGATTTTGCTATCGTGAAACACTAACGATGTTGACTTTGTCTCCTTCCTAGGTGAAGAGGATACCATCACCACATAGTGTAGCACAGCGTAGAAACAATGCAAAAACTACAGAAGTGTTTCAAACATGAGTTCAGCAAGTCCAAAGGCTTCTCGACATGAAGGACAAAATTTGCAGTTGTTAGCGTGACTAACCCTCAGACAAACGCTCTTCAGCTCCTATGCAAATTTCTATCAAGCCTAGTGGCTATGCTATACTACGCTATGTAGCGTAGCAAGCAACTACTTACACTACACTAATGTATTCAACACCGTGAGTAGTGCAACATTGGCACAAAAGCATCAAGACGTCTTCAGGTAGCTTTATAACTTGTTGGCGATAATTTTTCTCACTCTGGCATCTCCTTGGCAAAATAAGCAATTCCACTCCACTTTGCATCCCCCTGGTCAACTTTCAAAAAATTGTCCCTATGCCTGACCTTGCTTGCAAGAGCAGGGAAGACATAGTCCTGGAGCATAGGCTCCATTTTTCTTACATTGTTAGCACACTGGATTTAGACACATGTAGTTTCGGCAGTATAGTCACAACGTAACAAAGTTCACATCCAGCTTCGCATACCTACACGGTACGGGCATGTTAGCAACTTGTGGGGCCCAGGACACGTGGCATCTAGACCACATTTCTCTGCTACTCCTGGCCCTATAAATACCCTGGCAAACAACACTCAAAGGGTTGGCTTTTTTTGTTGGCTTTTCGCGTTGGCTGGTTGGCTTCTTGGTTGGCTTTCAGAAGGCATAGTTGGCATTTTTCTTGAGCATTCTAGTTACCTTTAAGTTCTCTGGTTGGCTCAAAACATCCCTTTGTGAGTCAAGCATTTTGACATCTTAGCAAATAGATCAACAAGCAGAAGAACTGTGACTATACCGCTCGGTGTAAGCAATGTCTCTAAGGTGTTGCATAACCTATTGTACACCTTTCAAACAAGGCAGAGAATCAAATTTGTGACCTTTGGGCGGTGCACTTTCTCACTCGAGTTTGTTTTTCCATTTCCTTATTATAATCATTGTTTTGCACTATTTTTTCCATCTTGCATTTATTGATCATCGAATCATCTCATGTGTCTTGCTTTTGAAACAAACGTTTACGTAAGGTTAAGATACACCGATTAAGTCCCTATCTGATCGACCAGACCGTTCAAGGAGCCCTGCTTCCATTTCTCTCTAGCACGACCCTCACATGGATCTGGGGTTAAACTGTTCACCTGGTAACCTCTCGGTGTTCCAACCACCGATGTTTTTGGTTGCTATAGTTTTTGGCGCTAGAAGGAGGACCTTTTGGTGCCTTTTCTGTGTCCTATGGGTAGTCCTGCACGCTCTCTGTACCCCGTCACGCACTAGTGTAAACGTGACACCCTTTTGTGGTTGTTTACACATCATGTGATGCAGATTGGTCGTGAAGATGGTTCCTTTGGAACCTGGCAGGATAAAAAGCCTCTGATCTCCTATCGATTTTCGTGTTTCTAGTTTGTGATCTCTCCTTTTACCACACAAGATGATTCTGACAACAACCGTTGTTTCCACCTCAAGCCTTGAGGCTCCTTTCTTGGCTCTAAGCATCATGGGTATTGAGCGGTCACCTAGCCGGTGCTAGCACCATGCCAGTCCCTTAGGATTCAACATTTGTCAGTTGAGTTCTTGGTATAAGATGCAGAGTGTTACAACTTTATCTGCACAAAGATCCAGGAAAATCTACCCCTGGATCACCAAGAACTCGAGGATAAACACAATTTCGAGTTCCTTCATTAGAACAAGAGGGAGTTTGTCCCTACCCCCAACATCGCCATCCCCTTGACAAAAATGTATCAGTGGATCTTCGATCAGCTGCTACAAGTCATTAAGCCTAGGGAGTGAGATACAGCATCTCATTATGACAAAGCATTTCAGGATGGACAGGAAGATCCGGACTCCTAGTTTAAGGGGGGTTTCTAGACTTACCCTATGACCATCCCTCCCACCATGATCTTTAGGTCAAACCCACTTTTTGTGATAGCTCCCTTTGTGATCACCATGAATCTGCCTCAATCTATGTTTTCATCAGCCATGGGCAACCATCCTGCACCCTTAGCATATCTGCATGCACCTCCCTTAGTTTCATACCCAGGCAGTCTCCCTCCTCATTTTGCCCCATCCTTGTACCAAGCGTCAATCATGGCTACGTTACCCTACATGCACACCACATCTGCCTCCTAACTACATGTGGTCTATGCTCCTATTCCATCATCTGCATCTGTTCCATCATTAATGGTAGGTCCAACCCCAATTGCGTGGTGGACCCCATCCACTTCGCTTCTTATTTTGCAGCCCCACCAAATGCCACATTACCCTTACCACCAAGCACACCAAGTCCCGCAAGTGTCACAACCAAGCGTAGGATTGTGGCCCATCCCATCAGGCATGCAAATGACTAACCCTACTACACCACCAGCGGCCACCAATCCAACAGCATCACCCACTGGGTGGTGGACCTCACAAGTAACACCTTTCACGCGGACAGCCCTACTAGCACCCCCTATGAGCCAGGTCGTTGCCCCTACTATGTCACCAACGATGGTTGCCCCTGCAACCTCACAACCATTTGCGTCATCTCCAGGTCTGGATTAAGTGTTCCAACTTATCCTAACCCTCACTGAAGAGATCAAGCGTCTCAAAGCCACTGGTTCTGACATAGTGCAAGTCATGGATTTCTACCATGAAGATCCAATAAGTCTAGTTGTTCCTATGCTCATGTTACCCCTTGGAATTCCACTCGTCCACTTCACAAAATACAACGGGGAGGGTGACCCTAATGAGCATTTGGTCATATTTAGATCTAAATCTTTACTGTTGCAGCAGTGGTCGCACACCATTATTCATGTCTTTGCTATGTCTCTAACAGGCAAAGCTTTAGACTAGTATCGCGTGCTCCTGCGCGCCTCCATCTCAACATTAGAGGAGCTTCTAACCTAGCTCATGACCCACTTCAAGTATAACTTGAAGCTTGAAGTCACGTTGGATCAGTTGATGGGAGTTAAGAAAGACTCGTTGGATTTGGTACAAAAGTTTATATTGTGGTGGAGCGCTACCTTGAATGAGATCCATGAGCCTATCGCGGAGGCCCATTTGCTGGCCATCTTCAAGGGGGCGGTAAACGATTTCATCAAATCCAAGCTGTATTACCTAGCCCCACGCTCTCTCAGTCAAGCTTTTGCCCAGACAAAGAGCATCCAAGAAGCGGCAGAGGCTAGTAAGGACCTGACCTATGTCACATACAAAAATGCATATACCAAAAAAGACAAAGACAAGGGCAAAGCTGCAATAGCCACGGTGGTCACCATGGCAAACAAGGCAAAGTCCAACAGTAACAATAATAAGAAAGCAGCCACAATGGCAACTAACCCCATGCCTAGCTCAAATAATGCTGCCCAACCCTTTACGTTGGCAACAAAAGCATCCAGCTAGGCTAAACCCAACTTCGAGCGTAAAGATCACTCCAAGTACACTCCATTGCCTATCAAGCCTTCAAAACTTCTGAAGCAATTTTTGGGGGTTGGGTACATCCAACATAAGCGGATGTCCGAGGAGGTAACCAAATGGCATTAATGGTACTATGAGCTCCTTAGGAACCCCTCCTTGGCTATGCCCAATGAGCCACCAGTTCCTAAGAAATTTAGGCTGGAGTAGTTTTGTGACTACCATCAACTCTGTGGTCATGACACAGATTACTATTTAGCACTAAAAGATGATATCCAATAGATGATTGATCAGGGGAAGTTGGTTCTAGAAGAAAGAAACCATGTCTTCCCTGAAAATCAATCCATGCATGTTTACAAGGACCCCCTCAATGCTAACGATGCAGGGTACATTATCAACATGATTGGCGTAAACAGTAATCACAATTACCACAATAGCTGTTTGTGGTTTGTGCACCTCAATGTGGCGTAGCAACACCTACGGTTGTAAAAAAGACACCACAAAAGCCATTTTTTCTCAAAGTTCCTCAAACATTTGCCCCTACATCCTTCATAATCAAAACTACATCGTCGCCCGCACTAACGCCATAAACACTGTTCGTCATTAGGGGGCCAAAACACTCAATTGCCCCTATCATGTAGAACCAAACTAAAATGGTACCATAGCCTTCCCATTCAAGGAAACGGGAAGAGCGTTTGATGGAAAAATGGCCAAGGAACGTACTACCCTAGGTCCTTCCAAGCCTACCCCTTCATCCTCCATGTTTACACTTGCCTCATCACCAAAATTTAACGCCACTACGTGCGCACGATCATCGCCACCCCTCCCAAAAGGGTCTAGCCCCAAACCTGAAACTGATCCTCCTTTAGAAATTTGTCTTCTAGGATGAATGGAGGAGGAAAAGGGTGACAAACAACCAGAAGGTGGACAAAACCTTTTAAACGCTCTTACTCAGGTCAAACAGGCTCTAAAACAAAAAAACACAACCTTGAGCCTGTACGACCGAGTAATGACTTCCATCACACACCATGAGGCTTTGGTTCACATGTTAACGTCCATACTAGTTAACGAAAACATGTCGACGGAGGAGAGAGCAATCCATGTGATCATGCTTCATTATATGCCTGAAGAACCATGTCCATCTCAGTTGACATTCCGTGACAAGTCCATGAAGGATGACCCTGAAAAGGGTTAGGCGATAAATGTCATTCAGGTTGGTCAACATAAGATCCGAAGAGTACACATTGATGACAGGGTTGCTACAAATGTCATCCCGTTCCCCATAGTGGACAAACTAGGTTTGGTGAACCAAATCAAATCCATAACAACATCATGTCTAAAGTCATTCAATGAAGCACAGGAAGTGGTAAAAGGGAATTTTCATAGTAACTTTGTGGCAGGGGACTTTTTATAAATGCAACATTCATTGGGATAGAAGAGATGATTGGGTTTAACCTAATCTTGGGTGAAACACCACTAATTTTGGCTAGCACTTTGAAACGAGAACAACTCAAGCCCTTTTGAAGATTTGGGAGCCAAAATTTGACTAAGGCATGCCACTCACGCTGGCTTTTCTTGAGCAGACACGTTGGCTTGCCCTGGCCACTCACGCTGGCTCATCCTGGGCAACTTATGCTGGAAATTGTACACATTTTTCACACTCACGCTGGCAGCATGAGTCCCGCTTGACCAACTTTAGCAGCTTCAAAAATCAAATTAAAATGGTCAAAATCTGAGAGTGCAAACCATCCTCAATGGCCACTGATGTACACTCTAGGTTTTAGTAGTTAGAATTCAAATTTCGACCCAAACTGTGCACATTTCCTCACGCACGCTGACACTCATGCTGCACACATGCTAGTAGCGTGAGTCCAGATGACCAACTCCAACAGCCTCAAAACTAAGTTAAAATGACATGATCAAAGGTGCACATCACTCCAAAGGTTCAAGGTCGACAACCTCTAGTCCCAGCTTCCAGAACTTCCACATTTTAGGTCCAAAAATTGCAATTTTTTTGGTCATGCTGAGGTCACGCCCAGCATGAGTGCCCAGCATGACCTACCCAAAGTGACTCCAAACAAGGCATATTCAGGCTCAAATTCCATATTTTAGATCATCCTCAAGGTTAATCACAGTCAGTCAATCACCACACTTTAAAAATCAGGCTTCAAAATCTAGATTTTGGTTCAATAGCTCACGCACGTTGTCACCCATGCTGAGGTCACGCTCAGCGTGAGTGCTCAGCGTGAGTGTAGCGTACGCACGCTAAGGTCACGCCCAGCGTGAGTGCCTAGCGTGAGTGTAGTGTGCGCACGCTGAGGTCACACTAGGATAAAATCAACTAACATTAGAGGTTCTTGTCAAGCAAAGACGCCTCAAATGGCCATGACATCACTCAAATCAACAGTCAATACAGTAGTCGATTCAAGATCCAGAAGTTTGAAGCGAGCCAGAGTCAATCCCTCTTGATTTTCTTGGTAAATCATCATCATTTGTAAGCTTGTCAAGCTCTTACGCTTCAAATTGTATCTGTGTGCGTAAGACAGCTTGCGCAAGCTGACGCACGTTGTAAGATACAATGCACCTGGTCACAAACATAGCCTGCCTACACACGACCAACTCACACACAGCTGTCCATCGGACATGTGACACACGATCCATTTTCCTCTCGTCTCTCAGCCATTAATTCCATCCATGGATTCCATGCCCAAACTTGGCCAAACCCTATAAATACCCTATCAATTCACATAAACTGGGTCGGCAATTTTTGAACATTGGTAATTTTAAAGGTTGATGGCTTGCGAAGCATCAACTAACAACTTAGGATGCTCAGACACACTTGAATCCTAGCATCCAAGCACTTCTGAAACACCTCACCCCAGGGCTTATCGCTAGACCTGCCATTTACACGCGGAACTATGCTTTGACCAATGCCCACTCTTGTTAGAAAATACAATACAGTTCATTATTGCCTACCATTTACATTGTTTACTCTGTTTTACATTCAATTTACATCATGTTTACAATACATTTTCTGTACATGCTTTCTATTTGCATTTCGTCATCACTATTTCCATTTCGAATATCAATTTATGATAACCTAGTACAAGCCGTAGTTTACGCTCAGGAAAGTCCTTGGTTGATTTGCGTGCAGACCATCCAAGGCACCTTTCTTTCATTTTCTTTTCCAACTTGCCCTCAGGCAAAGGCAGGGTTAGCTGTGTCTTCCTAACAATCTTTTGGTGTTTATTTTCCCTTCCAGCCTTGCACCGACGATTTAGGTTAGTACAGTAAATTGGCGCTAGAAGGAGGGCTGACCTTGTTTATCGTCTTGTCGAAACATTAATCATGCTACCTGTTCAAAGGCCGCACAGATCTATTCAAATGTTATGTAAGCCAAGCACTGAAACTAAGATCCAACTAACACTACTAAACGCTGAAACCTGAATCAACTTGCTCATGCTAAGCTTGCTCACGCTAAGCCTTATCACGCATGGTGAGCTTTCTCACACTGACCCTGTCATGCATGCTGAGCTTCCTCACACTAATCCCAGCCACTCACATTAAGGTTACTCAGGCTGAGCCAGTTACAGACGTTGCAGTCCACTCACGCTGCAATTAACACATGCTGGCTTGAACACGCTGTTAGTTAACACATGCTACCTTGCACACGCTATTAGTTAACACACGTTGCAGTCACTCACGCTAATAGCTTGCTCACGCTGCACACGCTGCACGCTATTAGCTTAGACACGCTGTTATGGAATCTTCCCAGATCAACCCTACTTGCGCAATTCTCACACCTGAACAATATAAATTCATTTGTGTCAAGATCCAAGCCAACTTTCCTATCAATCACATGGAAAGAGAAGCGAAACGAAACTTTGAACTTATTTACAAGGGAGGTCATGAGTTCACTCCCTTAGCATTTGACATAATCCCCCTTTCTAAGCCCCATCATTGACTCATATCTCACCTTCTCATGGCAAGGAGTCAAACCTTATAGCCACCTACGATAGAGCCTCAAGGTGGAGATGAGGAAGATGACTTTGCCACCCAATCTGAGCATGGGGATTTTTACCATACCATCAGTACTCATGCCCATATAAACCTATTACTTCAACCTTTCCTGGGAGAAACTATGCTTCCTCCTTCATCTGCATACACTCGAGGATCAACTTCTCAAGAAGAAGTACCAGCTTCCATGTCCACTCATTACATACGACAAGTACAAACCCATAGGACACCTCTAACTACTTCAGCACAACACGTTCAGGGGATCACCTCACAACCTGTGGCTGGGCAGTGGGTTTCACTAGCTATTCAACAGCACCAACTAACTTACTATAGCATACCACACCCTGTAATCCCATCTCTAAATGTTGTTCCACCACAACAACATTAGGTAATCCAACAGACTTCCTTTCCACAAACGATACAACAACCAAACTACTATCAATCACAATCCACTTATCCCACCAGTCTGCCTATCGTCCAAGAGTGGGTAGACACAAAAAAAATGAGGCACATATTAACTAAGGAGGTAAAGCACCTTAAAACCGCAAACACTGAGGAAATCAAGGTGTTGGACTTCTACCAAGATGACCCAATCCACCCTTTAGTTCCATCATTAACCTTGCCAAAGGAAATCTCATTACCTCAACTTACCAAGTACAATGGAAAGGGAGATCCAAACACCCACCTAGTGACATTTTGACTAGAATGTCTACTACTTCAGGCCTAGCCCCATGCAATTATGCCTGTATTTGCTATATCCTTAACGGGAAAAGCCTTAAACTGGTACCGTGCCTTACCCCGTAACTCCATATTCTCTTTGGGGGATTTGTTACATTAGTTTGTTACCCATTTCAAGTATAATCTAAAACCTGAAGCCACTCTGGATAACTTGATTCAGATTAAACAAGCACCTTTAGAGCTAGTGCAAAAATTCATCCAAAGGTGGAGTGCAACCCTTAATGAGCTTCACAAGTCCATACCTCAGACATACTTGCTCACCATTTTTAAAGCTGCTGTAAATGACTTCATTAATTCAAAATTCTATTATCTGAGTGCTCGTACTTTGAGTCAAGCATTCACACAAATCAAAAGCATAGAGGAAGCAATGCAATTAAGCAATGAGCTAGCTTACGTGGCCTAAAAAATCCAACATGCTCGTAATAAAAACACAATAGTTGCAACAGTGGCCACAATCACAAAAACAACCAACTGGGGCCCAAAAGCTAAGCAACCCAAAGCCCCAGCTAAGAAAGCTGCCAACTTTGGTGCCAACTCACCTACATTGGTAGGGGCCACCCTAAGGCCCAACTTTCAGTGCAAGGACCGCTCAAAGTATACATAATTACCGATGCAAGCCTCTCAACTATTGGAGTAACTCTTGAAAGCTGGGAAAATCCAACACAAACACGTGTCGGAGATTACCCGCAAAAATCATGAAAGGTACTATGAACTACTAAGGAACCCCACCTTAGCAGTACCAAATGAGTCCTCGGTCCCACAACACTTTAAATTGGACCAATACTTTCATTACCATCAAATGGCTAGTCATAATATAGAAAACTATCATGCTTTGCAAGATGACCTACAGAGAATGATAGAACAAGGCCAACTTGTAATTGATACAGCAAGTCAATCCAACATAGACGATGATCCTTATGTCATAAACTCAATTAGCATAGGTAGTAAGCCCAAACCTATGCAACAACCTTTTGTGATCCATGTGCCTCCTAACAAGGCAAAGATTCCTTCAGCCTCCACAAGCAAGAGGCCTCCCTTTGTTATCAAAGTGCCACCTCAGGCACCCACAACACCCTTTGTGGTTAAGGCTCCACAGCGACCATCTGCTAAGATGTTAAACTAACATGTCTCGTCTACTAAGACATTAAATTGGCATGACGCAACAACAAAAACTGCTAAGTAACCTTTCGTCATCAAGGTGCCACAACAAGTTGGTCATACAACAACCCCTACAACAACCCCTAAGTCACCATTTTTCATAAGAGTGCCACAACGTGATGGCCCCTCACCTACCTGAATCCCAATAGTGGGCAACATCTCAATCCTTCCTCCTTTAAGGATTGACCCCACTAGTAACCCGAGTAGGTCCACCAAATGGTAATGCAAGAGGACAAATAAGCACCTCGCAACCCTCATGGCCAAAGCAAAGGCTACAACTAGCAAGCAACAACCAAACACTAGGGCCTCTACCCCCAAACAAGCCAAGAAAACCAAGCCCAAGTCCCCTCTGCAAAATATCTATCTCCTAAGCCACATGGAGAAAGTCAAAGCCAACACAACGACTAATGGCAAGGACTTCGTAGCTACACTAACCCAATCAAACAAACACTCAAGCAAAAGAACACAACGTTTAGCTTGTACGAGCTAGTCAAGACCTCATCTGCTCACTACCAAGGATTGGCCCAGGTCCTGACCTCCATTCCTATTACGGAGGACATCCCTGCAAATGAGGCATCCATCCGTGCAACAATGTTGTCCCCTACACCAGAAGAATCAGGTTCAACAACCTTAATCTTTCAGGATGATGCAGTCAAAGTCAACCCCAAATAAGGGGAGGTCACTACAGATCCACTATCCATTAGCATTCGTATTGGACAATGCACCATTTGCAAAGTGCACGTCAACGATGGTGAAGCAATAAACGTAGTCTTGTACTTCATCATTGACAAGCTAGGCCTGGCAGATGAAATCAAGCCAACCAAAATTGCATGTCTAAAGTCCTTCAACGGGTCACATGTCATAGTTAAGGGTACAATCAACTTAGCCTTTGTGGTGGGAGAGAAATTCCCCACTAGTGTAGATTTCACTGTCATAGAGGAGATGCCAAGTTTCAACATGATTCTAGGTAGGCCTTGGCTAGCCCAACTAAGGGTCATCTCCTCTCCCATCCACCAAGAAATCCACCTTTCATATGAAGGTGGTCAAGTTATCATCCATGGTGATAACGCTTCCTCTTCAACTATCCATGACATAGACATGGCGCAAGTTTTGGAAGAATCACAACCAATGCAGCGGCTAAGGCTAACACACCCGAACGAGTGGTTGAAGCCAAAAGCCCCCCAGAGGATCCTAAACCTTGCATGCTCCCTAATCCATGCCTGGTTAGAAAGAAACTACACAACCAAGACTTTCCCTTGGCCAAAAATGTGGGTGTTGGCCTACCCTTTGCCATGCATTTTTGACTTTTGTTTACATCACACTAGCCTATGCATTTACATTTTGCCCACTCACTTAGATCACACATTTTTCTTTGTTTACACATTCATCAACTTAGTTTACACATTGCACAAAAAACATAAAACTACAAAAACACATGGCCGAAAAAGGCCTTAAACTAGCATATGGCCCGGAACGGCCTAAAACTATCACTTTTTTCATTGCTTTTCTTTCATTTATACATTTTAACTCTCTTTACGATAGGCGTTGCTTGATGTTGTTTTCGTTCTAGTTGATTTTTGCAAGATATTGCATACACACAACATGACCATGCATACAGCATCACACCTTACACAGGCAAGGTAAGCACATATAGTCCTGGCATCATGACTTAAAACTGATACCACAGATAGTCCTAGCATCACAACTTAAAACTGATACCACAGAATAGTCTTGGCATCATAACTTAAAAATGGTGCCACAGAACATGTCCTGGAGTCATGAAAATAAAACCGACACCACAAAGCTCTGTCCAGTATGACACTAAAATTGCCACATTTGTCCACCATGACATAAAACTAGCATGCAGAGTCCACTAAGACTATAAACTGGTTCACCTCTTCATAGTCCGCTACAACTATAAACTAGCAATGCTTCGTCCACTACGATGCTAAACTAGCACCGTCCAAAGGGTTATGATGTGAAACTAATCCGCAACAGTTCGCTAAGACTATAAACTAGTGACATCATTAATGACCAGGCAATACTTAAAAAGATCTATTGCTACAATTGGCTCTTCCCATACAAGCCCCGGGTGGGAAGGAAATTGTCTCCAAAAACTTGCTACATAATTTGTCTCATGGACCCAGATGAAGCTAATGCTATTCATGATTCTATTTGCTTTGAAAATTGCACGCAGTGGCTCCATCTCCTTGTTTAAAGTGTTTAGTTAACTGATTCATTTGTGTTTTTCTTGTCTTCTTGGAGTTATGTTTGCAAGATGACACACCTGAGGTGTTCGCGCATAGATGCACTTCATCACGAACACGAGGTATCACATTCTTCCTAACACCCTCAACTAGGTTAATCAATTCATTCATAAGTACATTCCCGACTCCTGATACATCCCCTTTTTCCCCATAATGCCCCCTGATCCTATTCAATTCCATCTCCTAGATACATTCCCTACTCACGTCAAAGCTCTTGATACAGTGTTGCACACTGTGACTCTCTAAGCAATTGCAACGTAGGACATAGTATATGATGCATGACACAAAATGCAAGTGCTCAAACACAAGCATAGTACTAAAAGCAAGCTCTTTCAAAAGACCAAAAAGAACAAATAAAAGAAAAACAAACAAAAGAAAAAAGAACAAAAAGGTCAAAGAGAAAAATGCATGGAAAAGGTCTTCATGACCTCGTGGACATCATTGGCCAAAGACTATTGGCTCTTCCCATACAAGCCCTAGGTGGGAAGGTAATTGTCTTGAAAAGAAAACAGTTACACTTGTATCTCAAAGAGATCATGTTGCAAACCATTGCATGGCTTTGGCTATTTACAATGGGCCCCGTAAACACTCTACAAGAGTCCTGTTTCTCCAAAGAATGCACCTCCTATGTCTTGGCTCCGAGTCTACTAAACACTGGCTATTGACAAGGACCAAAGATATAGCTCATTCGCGTGAGAGAATTTCCTCTCCCACAATCCCAGTAGCAATTATAACCCTTGATCAACTCCCAATTTTCCTCGGTTACAACCAATCCCCTTCCATCTTGAACTGCACTTCCCTCAATCCCATGTACTTTTGAACATGGTGCAATGACGTCCAGCCAAGGGCCGACGGTTAATGCTTGGTACTTGGTTGTTCATGGTGTTTTGCACTTCTTTGGCAATGCCTCTAGGATGGATTCCTCCAGATGTCAACAAAGAGGGGCCAATGAAACACCACTAATTTCGGCTAGCACTTTGAAACAAGAATGACTCAAGCCCTTTCGAACATTTAGGAGCCAAAATTTGACTAAGGCATGCAACTTATGTTGGCTTGTCTTAAGCACACACACTGGCTTGTCTTGGCCACTCATGCTGGCTCGTCCTAGGTAACTCACGCTAGAAATTGTACACATTTTTCACACTCACACTAGCACTCACGCTGGTAGCATGAGTCTAGTGTGACCAACTTTAGCAGCTCCAAAAATCAAATCAAAAATGGTCAAACTCTGAGAGTGTAAGCCATCCTCAATGGCCACTAATGTCCACTCTAGGTTTCAGTAGTTAGAATTCAAATTTTGACCCAAACTGTGCACATGTCCTCACGCACATTGACACTCATGCTACACACATGCTAGCAGTGTGAGTCCAGTGTGACCAACTCCAACAACCTCAAAATTGAGTTAAAATGACATGATTCAAAGGTGCACATCACTCCCAAGGTTTAGGGTCTACAACCTCCAATCCCAGCTTCCAAAACTTCTACATTTCAGGTCCAAAAATTGCAAGTTTTTGTGGTCATGCTACAAGTCACGCTATGGTCATGCTGTGGTCACTCTGAGGTTATGCCAGGTGTGAGTGCCCAACATGACCTACCCAAGGTGACTCCAAACAAGGCATATTCAGGCTCAAATTCCAGATTTTAGATCATCCTCAAGGTCAATCACAGTTAATCAGTCACCACCCTCCAAAAATCAGGCTTCGAAATCCAGATTTTGGTCCAATAGCTCACACACACTGTCATGCATGCTAAGGTCATGCCTAGCATGAGTGTAGTGTACGCATGCTGAGGTCACGCCCAGCGTGAGTGTAGTGTACGCATGCTGAGGTCACGCTGGGACAAAATCAACTCACACTAGAGGTTCTTGTAAAGAAAAGACTCCTCAAATGGCCACGATAGCACTCAAATTAGCAGTCGATTCAGGATCCAGAAGTTTCAAGCAAGCTGGAGTCAATCCCTCTTGGTTTTCTTGGTAAATCATCATTATTTATAAGCTTGTCAAGCTCTTATGCTTCAAATTGTATCTGTGGGCGTAAGCCAGCTTGTGCAAGCTGACGCACGCTATAAGATACAATGCACCTGGTCACAAACATAGCCTGCCTACACACGACCAACTCACACAGAGCTGTCCATCAAACATGTGGCACACGATCCATTTTCCTCTTATGTCTTAGCCGTTGATTCCATCCATGGATTCCTTGTCCGAACTTGGCCAAACCCTATAAATACCTTGTCAATTCACATAAACCGAGTTGGCAATTTTTGAACATTGGAAATTTTAAATGTTGACGGCTTACGAAGCATCGACCAGCAACTTAGGACACTTAGACACACTTGAATCCTAGCATCTGAGCAGTTCTGAAACACCTCACCCTAGGGCTTAGTGCTGGACCTACCATCTACATGCATAGCTACGCTTTGATCAGTGCACACTCTTGTTAAACAAGATAATACAGTTCATTATTGCCTACCATTTACATTGTTTACTCTATTTTACATTTAGTTTATGTCCTGTTTACAATACATTTTCTATACAAGCTCTCTGTTTGCATTTCGTGCATCGTTATTTACATTTTGAACATCAGTTTACGATAACCCAACGCAAGCTATAGTTTATGCTTGGGGAATTCCTTGGTTGATTTGTGTGCAGACCATCCAAGACACTTTACCTTCGTTTTCTTTTCCAGCTTGCCCTCGGGTGAAGGCAGGGTTAGCTGTGTTTACCCGATGATCTTTCAGTGTTTTTATTCCTTTCCAGCCTTGCACCGACGATTTAGGTCAGTACATTGGGGAGGTCGTGGTTAACCCAACTCAGGGCCATCTCTTCACCCATACATCAAGAAATCCACCTACCTTACACAGGTAGGGAGGTGGTGATCCATGATGACGAAGTGGCAACCCAAGCGATAAATAATGTTGACATGGAGCAAGGTTCAGAGGTAATAACTTTTGAGAATGAAGCGTCCATCTCCACTGGAGCAACTTGTTTAGCAAATGAGCCAGCCCAAAACGTCAACACAGAAAATGAAACGACATGGCCTAAGTTGCCTTTTCAAGCGGTAGATAACGACATAGGAGAATACCACAATAAAGCCCCTCGGCCTTACACATTGCCAAGTCCACGATGGGCTAAGAAGCAGCTACGAGAATAATCGTTACCTGTGTACCATAGCTACTCCACTGCTTCCAACACAACTAACACTTGTCATATGTTTATTCTTTGTTGGCTTCATATTCGTTCAATTACGCTAAGTGTCTAACTCATTCTTTAAACCGTTCACATCATATCCACTACTTACATTACACTATAGCCTGCTAAGGCCTAAAACTGGCAAAATTTTTCCTTACCATCATCCAACAGCCTGAAATGGCTTAAAACTACGAATGGCCCGAAATGGCCTAAGACTAAAATGAGATGCTCCTAATGAATTTAATGCAAAAAAAAGAAGGAATAAAATAAAATAAAAATAAATACAACACATAAGCCAAAGTAAAATAAATCTCTTCATATTCCATTTATTCTTTCATAAATTAATAATGTTTATAACATTCTTTGTAGGAATTCAAAAAAAATGTTCAGCTGCTACGCTATGATCCTTCACCCACTCCATCGTCCCCTGCTTCATTAGGCCCTGTGTTTTCATCTAGATTCTATACCGCAAGAAAAATGAAATAGTCAACTAGAGTCATAATAAAGACTCGAATAAAATAAATGATCACAACGTCAAAAGGTGATTGACCCAAGACGGCCCCGCGTCTGTTTCGGGGGGTATCTGATCCATGCATGCTGCGAGGTGTTGCAAGACCTCCTCTTTCGTGATGTCGGCCCAATTCCTGTCACCCAAATCAGCGCTTACAACAACTTTCTCCTTCTCTATGGCTGTCCATCTTGGCAGTCCTAGAGAAAAGGCAACAGTGGTGGTCTCACCCGCGGGAAAGGTTACTTCCCTTTCAAGAGATTCACTCACTGTCACCTATTGCATGAACCTGTCGTAAGCCCCAGAAGTGCCCATAATGTCAAAAAATACTTCGTAAGTATCCAACTTGACTGAGGTGTCTCAATATTGGTTACATTAGGTGGCACGTTCTAGCTTATACATATGTTTATGATTTTTCTGTGCCTATCCCCACTCATAAACTTTTGCACTATAGTCTTTCCAATCTTAGTTCTTCTAGGCTAACAGGTCCATTTCATGTGCTATTCTATTATTTCATGAGTGGCCTCATTGTTGCACCACAAGGCCGTCCATTACCTTGCATAGTCGAGGATGGTCGTGCGCTAACTACCATTGTTGGTATCTCAGGCCAATAGGAATTTGTTCCTGGATCGGATATCTCCCACCTTGGCGATCAGGTTGGCCTTCTCCTTCTCAAGCCTTTCTACCTATTTCCAAAGGTCTTTGTTCACGTGCCTGCATTCTCACAAGGAGCATGCCAAGTACAGCGCACATTGGCTCACTTATGTGACGAGGTACTTCAATCACCTTCGGTGGAAATTTGGGCATGGTGTTGACCTCAACAACTCGTTTGGGGTCCCACTTAAGAAGAGAAGCTGCTAACCGCATATACAAAGGCATTAGTCACAGTGGCATAGTGAAGAAACAACATTTTAAAGAGTCTAGCATAGCAATTTTGACTTACCCACTTCTGGGTCGACCTGCCTCAGATGGTCGATCATGTCATCGACCATCGCTTCCATGAAAGTAAATTTATTAGGGGTCTCGATCCAGGGTCACAGGTGGATTAAGGAAGGACCGAAAGTATGAACAATGGTATTAGTTGTATAACAAAACTTGTTATCCACATTGGAGAGAAATCACGATAAAGATGATGAATAACATAAATGACAGTGTAAAGCTCCTACCCAGCAAATCCTCAAGGGTGATAGCAGGGGGGTCACCCATCGGCACACTGTCAAATATGTGATTAAACTCACCAGCGTCCAAATGAAGCCCCTATCCTTCCATCTGACCCAAAAATGTAGCAACGTCTTCGATGCTCATGTGCCCCTCCTACATTGAGTTGCTCTTTGCAAAAGGGTCATCAGCAAGGGCCTCTTCTTGATTATCAGGAGCCACTTCCTTATTGGTTGGGCCCCCTTCTTTTTTGGTAGGGGCCTCCTCTTCATCGACAAAGACCTCCTCCTCACCAGCCGAGGCCCTTTCTTCTGTAACAGGGGCCCCTTCTTCATCGATCGAGGCCCTCTCTGTAGTTGGAGCCTCCTCATTTACACCAGCACCCCTGTTGTAGGGGCCACCACCTCTTCTTCCTCTACTAATAAAGCTTAGTTACAGTGAGCAAATCATACCAACTTAAAGTAGATGTTACGCTGTATAACGCTACCTAGCATAACGCAGCATAAAAAATGTTAGCAAAAAAATAGCAAATAAAAAAAATTTACCAATCGGAGGTTGCACTTTGCTAAGTTTAAGTCGCAACTTCTTCCTCCTCTCTTCATTAGTACAGGGAATCTCGTCGATAAAGTGAGACCTCTTACATTGCAACTTGGTTATCATGGTCTCTGCAATGAGGCGTTTCCCCCTTGTCACACTACCAATGGTAATGGGGGGTGTCTCTCCCAAACTGTCCTAGGCCCAAAAGTTGTGTGCCACCTGATCCCTCATCGTGATTAAAAATGATTCCCCAATAGCTTCTGGGGGGTCCTGAGATCAGGATGTATGGAAGACTTGGTAGATCCATGGTTTGGAAATCTGGCTACAATCTCGTAGTACCCAAACCTCATTCTTGTGGACTACCAAGAATCCCACAAAATGCTGTAGGTAGGCTCTAAATAAGGCATGGTGCACATTGAAACGCAATCGAAGCTTCCTACAAAGCTTGACCATTTTAGCCTACATGCCTCTACAAAGGTGTTTGGCCTAATTGTAATGGGTCACTTCTTCCATGATATTCTGCATTATCTGAGCCTGCTCAATTCCAATGATTTCTCCTTGGGATAGCAGCTTTGGGAAGGCACAGGCACGAAAGACAGGTAAACCATTTTGGCCACCCATAGCTTGACTTTCTCAATATAGATCCCCTTTTGGTCCTTTGCTACCCCTAGCCACTCCTCAATGTCCCCTTGATTGTGTGCATCTTTCTTGGATTTTTATCCCATGGAGAGACCATCAGAAGGGACGCCGAAAATATTTGCAAACAATTGGTCGTTGACCTCAAACACCACGCGCACACCGTGAACACATGTGTGGAAGCGGTCCACTTTTTCAGAGAAGGAGTCGGCTAGGTAAAGCATCTCAGCAGATGGGATGTTCAGGTTAATAACCAAAAATAAGTTCATAAGCCTAGCCTCCTAAAGGTTATGGACAAGCATGGTTGGGGCCCCATTGTAAAGCCAACACTAGGTCTCCTCCACCTCCTCGTACTTAAAAAAGAGGTTGGTTTCGTTGTGCTCGGAGGCAATCACAGTCACCGCTTGGGATTTCTTTGCCACTAAAATGGTTCAGAAAAAAAAAGAAAGAGGGTTAGCAAAAGATAAACATCACTCGAACGTGTAACAGTGAATTCACACTTTAGCGTACCAGGTTTAAATGGCATGGGAAATGGTGGGAGATCCACCAACACATCCTCAATGGTGAGCGACTTGAGGGATGCCCATTCCTTACCCAACCAATCGACTTCTTTACACTTTCCATAAAATTGGGAATACTAGGTCGAATAAGTTCTGAACTCACCCCCAAATTGCCTTATTACATCGATGCACACATTCCTAGTGGAGGAAAACTCCTACAGAGCCATCTGTGCCAATGCCAACTTGTCTGTGTCATCGTGGAGACCACTCCTGTCAATAAAAAACCTGGCAACACACAAAAAAATGCATATATATACTGTTGATACCTATGTCTAGTGTAGCATGGATTACAGAACGACAAAATACCTTTGTAGAACTCACTCGCTGGCATAATAAACTTTTCTAGGTGGGTTTTGAAAGCAGGTGCCCATGTGACAGGCAACAAACAACGTGTTGTATAAGTGATAGCACTTGTACTCAAGCATCTCCAAGATCCAACTTAAGCGTCTCAAGCTTTTTGGGTGCTGGTTGGAACCCTTTGCCTGATCTCCCCCTATTGATCCATTAGTTAAAAATTTCAGAATCCCCTAGTTTGCCCTGGGCAACAGGGTTTCTATGATTGCGGTTGTTGTCTCCGCTAATAAGTGTGACCAAACAATCACACTAAAATGCTGGAGGAGGAACTGTAGAAAGTTCCATGCATCCTCCCGGAACCAAACTACCTGCCTCTCCACACATGCATGGGGAGGAGGAAAATTGGCCACCAGTGCGCTAAGGTAGCACAAGACTCCCACAATCTCTAGGACAATCAAAATGGGTTTCAACATGACCCTGCACAATGAAGAACCAAACATTCACACTGCATATGAGTGAAGGTTACACGTAGCGTAGCATAACCTCTGATTACCTGTAGCGTAGCATGACACTTTCCTGGCATATAGCGTAGCATGACCCCCCTCCCAATCGCAAATCTTTCTTTAAAAACAAAATAAAACAGAACAAAAATAATGGGCAACGTAACAACACAATACTTGTAGCGTAGCATAAGTATCAAGTCTCGCATAATGTAACAACATTCAGATGCAAACGCATGATACATGACGTAGCAGATGGACAAGAACAATACAATGACATGCAACACAACATTGTGACGAGCATGTTATTATGGAAAACTTAACAAAAAAAATTCAGCAACGTAACAGTATTGCAAGTTCAACAGCCTACCAATGCGACGAACCTAAAGACCTTACGACGTATTAGCATACTGTAATAAAAACATTAGAAAGTGCAGACAAGAAAGAATTCACTATGCTACAACCATACTCCTACCATACAAAATAACTCGCGATGTACTACGTTAAACACGTCTCATTTGTCAAATCGCACAGACGGCCAAACCCTCCTGAGGACGGCATGTTACACTAACCATGCGCTAAGTTGTCCAAACTCACCCAAATCCTCGCGATAAGGCAGTCACAACAATGGGGACCGAGGTGATGCCACATGCAGCTATAGCATAACGTCTGTACAGCCATTGTGGCCAACCAGTAACAGCGGCAACGTAGCGGCCAAAATGGCCACCAAAACAATGGAAAAAGATATGGATTTCAACCATAACAATTGCTGAAGTCTAAACAACAAAGGCGGTGTAGCAACTTACCAAGCAGATGGAGTCTCCTCCCGCACTTCAACGCTTGCCTGGGACACACGCCCCAAAGTGTCCTAAACTTCGTCCACCTTAGCGAGCCCTTAGGGCTTGCATTCGTCTTTTGATGCCATTGCTTCACTCGCAAATGTTGTCAGCTACTACGCTACACCATTTCACTTTCTCTCGACATGACCATGCTACGCTCTAGATGTGGGCTTTGCTCTCTGACAATGAAAACAACAAGTTTACCAGGGGTAAACCCCTATTTATAGCTAACACAACGAAAAGAACTTGCCATTTTTGCACCTCGAGTAATGTGGGATGCCCTGTATAGCATAGCACTTTCATGTCACAATCCTGCTCTAGTATAGCATCATTGTTTGCAACATAATAGGTGGGGCCCAACCAAAAATTTCGTCCCACCTTGAATTAGCAACCTACCTTTATGAAGCCAATGTATCACAGTTTGCAAAGACCTTAAACTAGTGACATTTTACAAAGCCTACCCATTAGCAGTTTGCAAAGACCTTAAACTAGTAACCTTAGTTTTCGAACTCTACCCGTTAACGGTCCACCATGACCTTACACTAGCAACTTTAGCAACCATTTTATATTTTAGACTATGTTTTGCAATGTTACGATCCACCACAACCTTAAAGTGGTAGAGTTAATATCTCTTGCATGTTTGAACTCGTTCACAGTCTGCCAAGACCTTAAACTAGTAACTTGCGAACTTGGCCAAATAGTTAACAATTATTTCATGTTCCATTGTTGCCTTGCAAATATTTATTATTATGCACTATAGCTACAAATAGGTATCACTTGACTTGGCTTTCTCTTATAGTGGCAGGTTGAACAAGATGACCATGCAGAGGGATCTACACTCACTTTTAACCTTGACAGGTCCTCATGGCAAGCTTGCAAGATATCTAAACTTAGAGTCGATAGATTGGGATTCATCTATTGATAACACTGTAGCGTCCCTGGAAACATCTCTAGATTGGCCCAAACATTTGGTCCAAGCCCTAGATTTAGAAGCCGAGGATGTGACCGAGGACCCTCTCATCGAAGCACCGATAACAACATCCAAGGGGGAAATAAAGACACTAAAACTAAGTTCCCTCCTAGATCAACAAATGCAAAAGGATGTATCTAGAGTCCTTCAAGATAACATCAAAGTATTTTCATGGTCCTACAATGACATGTCGGGCTTAGACCCATGGCTAATACAACATAACATTGTATTGGACCCACGTGTCAAACCGGTTAAACAAAAGGCTCAAAAAATTAAACCAAAAATCACACTAGCCGTACGTGATGAAATTACCAAGCCATACCATGCAGGCTTCATTTGCGCGGTCGATTATTTGGAGTGGGTATCAAACATTTTTGTGGTCTCTAAAAAAATGGGAGGAATACAAATTTGTATAGACTTCTGGGATCTAAACAAAGTAATGATTAAAGATGACTTCCCACTACTAAGTATCGATCAACTTATCGACACTACGGCTGGTCATGCTTTACTATCCTTCACGGATGGGTTCTTGGGTTACAATGAAATTCGCATAAATCCAGAGCATCAGTTGACGACTACTTTCATGACCCCTTGGGGTACCTTTTGTTACACTATGATGCCCTTTGGTCTCAAAAACGGTGAAGCAACCTATCAATGAGCCATGACCTACATATTCAGTGACTACCTCCTAGAGAGATTAAAAAATTACGTGGATGACATAGCAGTTAAGTCTAAGATAGCTATTGATCATCCCACTGATCTAGATGTAGTCTTGAAGCATTGCCATAGGCATGACTTACGTCTTAACCCAAAGAAATGTGTTTTCGGCGTTAAACTCGAACGCATGCTAGGGTTTGTAGTATCGAAGGCTGGAATATGGGTGGACCCTAACAAAGTTAGGGACATCGTTAACCTAGCACCCCCTACCAACCTTAAAGAATTGCACGGGTTGCAAGGTAGAATATAGTTCATCAGAAGGTTTATAGCGAGGTTGACTAACAAGTTACACCCCATGCAACACTTACTAAAGAAGGGGGTTAACTTCAAATGGACAACACAGTGTCAATAAGCCTTCGATGACTTGAAGAAAGAGCTTTTACACCTCCTAACTGTTTACCCACCACAGAGGTATAAGCCTTTCTACATCTACCTTGCCACCTTAGACTCATCTATCGCAACACTATTATTCCAAAAAAAAAGAAGATGGCTCTGAAATCCTAGTCTATTACTTGAACCATGCATTAATAGCATACGAAGCCAAATACAACGAAGTGGAGATGAATTGTCTCTCCCTAGTATTCGTGCTAGAAAGTGGAGACACTACCTGTTCCGTAGCCAAGTGAATATTATATGCAAAAGCAATGTACTTTAGGCTATCACGAACAACTTATATAAAAGAAGCAGGATAGCCTAATGCAAAGAAATAACAGTGAAATTTAATTTACACTATGTAGCCCAATCATCAACAAAAGGACAAGCGATAACTACGCAGCTTACAACCTCACCCATTGACAATCAAGCAACCATAGAACCAGAATTCCCTTATGAACATGTTAGCAGTATCAACCTTGTGCCATTGCATTTCGAGGCCACTTTACATTTCGACGATGCCTCAACCACGTGAGGTAGTAGTGCTGCCACCATCATTACATTCCCCTCAGAGGATATTCAACCTTTTGCTTACCACTTCACATTCCTTTGTACGAACAATGTAGCTGAGTACGAAGGACTCCTTAGGGGCCTCTTAGCAGCCCAGCAATTAAAGATTCAACATTTGGCAGTTCGAGGCGATTCTCAACTTGTTTTCAACCAAATTACCAAAGTCTACGCTTGTAAAGCTTCTCACTTATAGCCTTACTGTGATTTGGCCAAAAACTTGTTGAAACAGTTCACCATAACAGATTTCCAACATGTGCCATGCAACGAGAACACCGTAGCCGATGCCTTAGCCACGCTAGCGTTAAACGTGTCACCACACCTGTTTACAACTTTACCTGCTTCGATAAAAAAATGCACAAACCCTATCACCCAAGCAGTACACGTAGCCTCCGTAAGCGCTACCAACGCCCAAGAGTGGTATGCTAATGTGAAAGCTTAGCTGCAGCATGGTGAAACCCCACACAGCTTGACATCTACCCAAAGGGATGTAATTTGAAAGCAAGCATGGAAATATGTCCTTGTAGGAGATAATACCTTATGTAAACGCTCCTTTGATGGAATACTGTTAACTTGTGTTGGTGGGGTGGAGGCACAAAAAATTATTAACGAGGTCCATGAAGGACTATGTGGAGGACACATAGCTCCTAGGGCTATGGCAGCTAAAATCAGAAGCCTAGGGTATTACTGGCCTTACATGGAATGGGATTGCTTTGCTAAAGTCAAGACATGTGATACATGCCAACGTCATGCAAATCTTATACATGTGTCACCTACTGAGTTACACCCTACACGGATCACATGGCCATTCCAATGATGGGGACTAGATATCATAGGGCCCATAACACCTAAGTCTTCGGTAGGACATAGCTTCATCATTACTACCATTGAGTACTTTACGAAGTGGGTAGAGGCTATCCCCCTTAGGAAAACTACATCTCAATAGGTTTTCCACTTCATCTTAGACAACATCGTTACAAGGTTTGGTCTTCCCATGACTATTGTGACAGAAAATGGGCCATAATTTAGTAGCATGGAAACCAAAACCTTTTGTAGCATCCTCAGCATTAAGCAATCATTTTCATCGCCATACTATCCGTAGGTTAACGGTCAGGCAAAAGCAACAAATAAGGCCATCATCAACTTGCTTAAAAGAATGCTTAGCAACAACAAGAGGCGATGACACGAGCGAATCCTCTATGTGTTGTGGGCCTACCGTATGACGTGCAGGACAGCTATAGGTAAGACTCCCTATAGCTTAGTTTACGGATCTGAAGTAGTGTTACCTCTTGAATTGTAGGTACCGTTACTGTGGATGATCCTTTCGAGCATCGTGAATGAAGTCCAAAACAATGAGTCAAGGATTATCGACCTCGACTCCCTAGAGGAAGAGCATGCACAGACACTGGGTTGTATCGAATGGTATCAAGACAAGCAACAGCAAAAGCATCATGCAAACCTACATCAACGATCGATCAAAAAGGATGACCTAGTTCTCAAAGTTGTTCGTGAACATGTAGACAAGTTTTTGACAAACTAGGAAGGTCCATTCATAGTCACAAAAGCCTATGAAAATGGAGCCTTCAAACTGGTAGACATGGATGGCAAAGAGTTTGCAAATCCTATGAACCACTTATACTTGAAGTTGTACTATGTCTAATGCAGAAGTAAGGTAAGCATAGATAATCTGCTACGACTATAAACTGGCATCCATAGTCCATTATGACTATAAACTGGCATCCATAGTCCGGTATGACTATAAAATGGCATAGACAGTCCACCATGATTATAAACTGGCACAAATAGTCTTCCATGACTATAAAATGGCACAAAACATCCGCTATGACGTTAAACTGGCATAGACGGTCCGCTACGACCTTAAACTGGCCCATCCACCATCTGCTATGATGATAAACCAGCACAGTGATCTACTAGGACCTCAAACTAGCACAGCGGTCTGCTAGGACCTTAAACTAGCACAACGGTTTGCTGGGACCTTAAACTAGTACATCATATGGTCTACTAGGACCTTAAATTGGGTTCGTGGCACAATGTTCCCAACTCGCATCGACGACCATTCAAACAAGCGAGCGTGCATAGTGCCGACACGGGGTGGGGTGTTGCAGTTCTAGAATGCAATTCATGATGACAAAAGAACACCCTCTGGAACATATGCAATGCCACTATCCCTGGCATCTTACTGATCCTCTGGAGATGTCTTCTGACATCTTGTTAACCTTCCAGAGCTACTGCTACCACAGCCTGTCATCCTAGCAGTAGCTTCCATTATCAACACCTGGTACTGGAGTTCTAGCACTATTGTGGCCCAACCGCAAGGTTGCTATCCTCCAACCCATGCCATCATCCAAGCTCAAAAGACGTTTAGCTATTAGGCCTCTCACCTTACAGCTGAATTGCATGATGTTTGCCTTGGGCGGGGATTCCTGAGCACTCGCATTATCGCAAGTCCTAGCTCCCTCAATGCCAACTCCTTTAGCTTGCTGCTGCCAAAACCACTGCTAGCCTTCCTGCTTTATACATTGCATGCCTCAGTAATAGTGCCTATCGCTTCAGGGATGTCTAAAGAAAGTAAGATCTTTGCCTAACTGTGTTTCATGGTTACATTTCTCTAGTTTGCTTTTTGTTGTGCTTGCAGGATACGGGCCGAGATGACATCGGTCAGAGATGCATTTCGCTAGGAGGATAGGACACCACATCGTTCCTAGGTGATCGCTCTGATTAGCTTGGCTACTTGGGAGTGCACATCCTGCCCTTTCTCTTAACCTTCGTCATCTCATTTCTCACACCCGCAGTTTCCCTTTTCACATCTCTTTTACAAGATTTCTAGATGCATGTAGATCCCTCCCATATGCTCAACCGCAAAGTCCATGACACGCATAACATAACTTGCCGCATGGGAAACATTTGTAGGTAGGTCAAAACCCCACATGGATGTAACACAACTCATCCCAAGGAGGAAACACCTGTCCTGCAACAACAAGGTTTTTTGCAAATGAACATGGCTAAACAGCAAAAGAAAAGCACAAAAGCATAATAGAGCTCAAAAAAAAGAGAAGAAAATGAGCATGTGCCCAAAACAAATGGCACACCAGCTGTTTCACAATGACCGTCTCTAAGTGTTCCGATGAGAGGTCAGAAGCCAATAAAAGAAAATATGTCCATGCGAGCCAATTCCCTCATAAGCACTCTGACAAGGGGCTGCACTAAGTTTCATCTTACCTTTTCCTGAACCTATCCCCTCAAGTCCACCCTTTCCCCTTTCCCCTACGCAACTATCATGTTACTTCCAAGCATAGCAAAGCAACGTATGAGCAACCACCAAAGAGCGATGTTGGTGTCTTAACCTTCATGGTGTTTTGTATTCTTTGTTGACATCTATCAGGCAGATCCTCCAAACGTCAACAAAGAGGGGCCAGTGAAACACCATAAAATTTCAAGACCCTCATGCTTCAGCAGGGTCTTGGAATTTAGGCAAGGACTTCCACAAGTGCAGCATCATGTCAGTTCAGCAGAAAAATATAGGCATTGAGGTTGGATTGTCCAGTCTGGCAAGTTTTCTATCTCCAGAGCTGACAGGCCGATTGGACTCTCTGGCTTGCCCAACTGGACAATTGACCTAGCTGATAGTCTACCCAGAAACTATGCTAAGAGTTGCCGAAAGTGTTTGGGATTAGCAAAAGAGTTTGGCAAGTTTTCTAGTGAAGAAGTCTACTACGCTACGCTATTCTATGCAACGTAGCGAGCCTTGAAACATAGCTGCTCAAGCATCCAAGTGCGAAGTGACAGAATGATTGCAAGACAAGTCAGGATTTAGTCAACGCAAGGTGCTACACTATGCTATGTTATGTAGCATAGCAAAGGTAGAGAAGAAAGGCCCATCTTGCCAAGTGATTCCAATAAAGAAATTACACTTTGATAATACTTTGGCCTCCAAAACTCCCTGCCCCACTTATTCCTCAGGCCTCAAGCAAAGTTTCTTGCTAGAAGATGGTGAATTAAATAAGCATGATACACTAGCTGCTACGTTGTGCTATGCTACATAGCGTAGCACAGTGTAGCAACAATGCAAAAACTACAAAAGTGTTTCAAACATGAGTTCAGCAAGTCCAAAGGCTTCCCGACATGAAGGACAAAAGTTGTAGTTGTTAGCATGACTAAGCCTCAGACAAATGCTCTTCGGCTCCTACACAAATTTCTGTCAAGCCTAGTGGCTACGCTATGCTACGCTACGTAGTATAGCATAGCGTAGCAAGCAGCTACTTATGCTACACTAATGTATTCAATAGCATGAGTAGTGCAACACTGGCACAGAAGCATCAAGACATCTTCAGGTAGCTCTAGAACTTGTTGGTGATAATTTTTCTCACTGTAGCATCTCCTTGGCAAAATCAGCAATTCCACTTCACTTTGCATCCCCTTGGTCAACTCCCAAAAAATTTTCCCTACGCTTGATCCTACTTGCAAGAGCAAGGAAGACGTAGTCTTGGAGCATAGGCTTCATTTTGCGTACATTGTTAGCACATTGGATTTAGACACATGCAGTTTTGGCAATATAGTCACAACGTAACAAAGTTCACATCCAGCTTCACATACCTACACAGTACGGGCATGTTAGCACCTTGTGGGGTCCATGACACATGGCATCTAGACCACATTTCTCTCCTTCTCTTGGCCCTAAAAATACCCCGACAAGCAATGCTCAAAGGGTTGGCTTCTTGTGTTGGCTTTTCATGTTGGCTGGTTGGCTTTTAGAAGGCATAGTTGGCATTTTTCTTGAGCATTCTAGTTACCTTTAAGTTCTCTAGTTGGCTTCAAACATCCCTTTGTGAGTCAAGCATTTTGACATCTTAGCAAATAGATCAACAAGCAGAAGAACTGTGACTATACCGCTCAGTGTAAGCAATGTCTCTCCAGCGTTGCATAACTTGTTGTACACCTTTCAAACAAGGCAAAGAATCAAATCCACAACCTTGGGGCAGTGCACTTTCTCACCCGAGTTTGTTTTTCCATTTCCTTATTATAATTGTTGTTTTGCACTATTTTTGTCATCTTGGATTTATTGATCATTGAATCATCTCGCATGTCTTGCTTCTAAAACAAATGTTTACATAAGGTTAAGATACACTGATTAAGTCCCTGTCTGATCAACCAGACCATTCAGGGCACCCCGCTTCCATTTCTCTCCAGCACGGCCGTCGCATAGATCTGGGGTTAAACTGTTCACTTGGTAACCTCTCAGTGTTCCAGCCACTAATGTTTTCGGTCGCTACATTGAGGAAATCTCTATCATTGGCTGTGGGTTTATTATTTTTAACTTCCTCTATGCACCCCAAAATGTGGACTTTGTGTTTAGGTTGGTGTGGCCTAGCATCTTTTCCTTTTTCTTGGGGATTTGGTTCATCTCGTGGTTCATTAGTTGAAGCAACCTAGGTTGTAGAGGTCATGGATTTGGATGATATGGGAGTGGGCTTCAACAGGCCCACCTCTGTTGATGCCTTGGCTTGCTTATCATTTTGTCTTTAGGCTTTTGCATGGGCTTCTTTAGTTGTTTGGTTGGCAACTTCTTGTTGTTATTAGTTGGTTGGGAGGAGAAAGCCATTGCATTAGCCACCACAAGGGGTCATTGTTTAGTTATATTGGTTTTTCTCGATTAGAATGGGCTAGGATACTATTATTACAAAAGGGTCTTTGGGAAGTGTTAGTGATGGTACCCTTACAACAAAGGGGGGCCTTAAACTAGCAGAAGTTAAGGGGCCTCTTTTGTTGTAAGGAGGTACCCGAATCACAAATGGTTCCCTCACAAGCCTTAGACCATGGTTAACATTGAATGCTACTATGGTGTATGGGTTATTATTGGCATTAAATGGGTCCTTATATACATGCATCAACTGATTCTGAGGCCTAACCAAGTTGGAGGTATCAAGCACCAATTCACCCTTATCTATCATCTTTTGCAAGTCATCTTGTAGTGTAAGGAAAAAGTCAATTGTGGACCTTTTGGTATGTGAAAACATTAAGAAAAATGAAGATCAAGGTTCTTTGTCTGATTGTGTGATTTTTGTGTTTGTAAAGAAGGTTTTTGGAAGCTCAAGAACATGGACAAGGAACAAAGAAATCAAAATGCAAAGGAAGCAAAGAAAGATGTCTCCAAGAAACAATAGATGTCTTGGCAGAGTTGAAAGTAGCATAGGCAAAGACATCTCTACAAAATAGTAGATGTATTTTATCAGACAAAAACATCTTTTACCAAACAAAAACATCTTCCTAGAATGAAAGCTAGTTATAGAAAGACATCTTTCACTAGACAAAGAAATATTTCCATAATGGAGCCCAGATGCAGAAAGTCATCTTAGCCATGAAGAAGATGTCTTCCATGATTGTTAACTAGCCATTGCACAAGTTTCAAGATGAATTTCGAAACATAGTGGCTATAAGAAGACATCATTATCATTGGGAAATGTGCAAGCTCTTATACTATCATTGTGTAATCATTTGGCAATGATAGTAATCCTACTTGTTCTTCATTGTTCTATCTTTTATCTATTGTAAAGTGAGTTGTACCTTAAGTACAAGGATCAGAAAACTAAGTTGCATTCATCTCTTGTAATCATTTTTCTCTTTGTTGTCTTACAAGGTTGATGTGCTTCTTATAGGAAGGCATCTTACTTAAGGTTGAGTGTTAGTGTAGTGCGACAACATTCCAAAGCAGAGCTCAAAGTTATAAAGGTAGTGGAATCCTTAAAACCACATTCTAAGCTTTTCAAGACCTTGTGGGGTTGAGTGGATTCGTAGCATCGAATCACTTTAGAGTGGAGCTTAGAGCTTGCATAGGGTGTAATACCCTTGAAACCATAATTTGGAAGGAACAAAGTTTGGAGGTGTGCTTGTGAACTACCCTTCGAGTGTGGACTATCCAAGTTGGGAAACCATGTTAAAATCGGTATATGCTTTGTGTTAAAGAATTTTCTTGGGGAACTTATTCATCCCTCCCCCATAGTGCCCACCACCACACCTCCACCCCCCACCCCCTGCTCTAAGTTCAATGATCCTCAACTAGTATCAGAGCCTAGTACTCTTGATCTCTACATTAATCTTCAAGAGTGAACATGGAAGGGGAAATCAACATCAGACACATGTGGCCAAAGAGTCTAATGTACATCATCAATTGGTGTTCTCAATTCATTTATCACATCTTTTATAAAGGTAATTATCTTATTTCCTTCCTTACATTCATAAATATAGAAGACTATGCTTATAAATTTGATATTTCTTGTGATTATCCAAATGATGTTTCCTTTGAAGAAAGATATGAGATATTTTGCCATACAATTCTTTCTTCCCAAAATTTGTGCATTAAGATAAAAGATGCTTTACATGTCAAGGAAATAAAAATTAAAGTCCTTAATGATGAATTCTTTTGTCTCAAAAAGGAAAACTCAAACCTTAGGGTTGAGATTCAAAAACTAACAAATATGATTGAGTAGATGAACAAGAACTTTATGAATAAGAACTCTATGGAGAAGTCCAAAGACCAAAAATAGTGATTATCCAGGTTTGGTAAATCTTCTAAACTAAAAAACTTGAAATGTTACTTTTGCGATAAATATGGTCATATTAAAGCTTTTTACTATTTAAGAATGCATCACTACTCTTGGTCTTTGCAAAACTAGCCTAGAAAGAAACCCATGCATGTTTGGAAAGAAAAAGAAAGAAAGACTAAAAAGAATTTGATGGCTCAAATTACTTTCTCCAATGACAATGCTAGCACATGGTATATTAATAATGGATCTTCAAGTCATATGATAGGTGAAAAATCCTACTTCACCCACTTCATTGAAAAAAATTGTGGAACAGCCACGTTTAGAGATGACATGGAAGCACCTATAACATGTATTATTACCATAGGAGGTAAAGGTAAGGGATTACAAACTATAAACAAATTATTTTTTTTTGATTGATTAAAACATAATCTTCTTAGTGTAAGTCAACTTTGTGATTCAAATTTTAATGTTACGTTTTCAAAAGAAAGTTGTAGAATACAAGATTTATCTGCTGGAAATGTTGTGATTGAAGGATCTAGGAAAGGAAATGTGTATACCACTACTTTTGGAAATTCTCCTAACCTTGAATCCAATTGCTTAGTAATTTATGTAGATGATACGTGTCTTTGGCATAGGAATCTAGGCCACATAAATAAGGAAATTATTCAAACCTTGGTATCAAAGGAAATGTTCTATGGTCTCCCTAAGCTCAAAGATTTCAACCTAAATACATTTGAATCCTATCAGAAAGGGAAAAAAACGAGGGTAAGATTTGGTAAGAAAAATTGTATTTCTACTGCTTGTCCCTTAGATCTACTTCATATGGATGTGGTTGGTCTAATTCAAACTCTTAGCCTAGGAAATAAAAGATATCTTTTGATCATTATTGATGATTATTCTCGCTTTCCTTAGGTTACCTTTTTATATCATAGAGATGATGTCTTTGATCATTTTTTGAGAATCGTCAATCAAATATAAAAAGAAAAAGGATAGTATTAAAGTTATCAGAAGTGATAATGGAGGTGAGTTCAAAAATGCAAAGTTTAAAAAGTTTTGTCAAATGAATGGTATTCTACATCAATTCTCTACTGTAAGAACTTGTTAACAAAATGAAGTAACTGAACAAAAAAAATAGAATCTTAAATGAGATGGGGAGAACCATATTAAATGATTGAAATGCACCTCATCACTTTTAGGCCGAAGCCATTAACACTACTTGTTACGTGTCCAACAGAGTTCTGGTAAGAAGATTCACTTCTAAAACTTCTTGTGCATTATGGACTAGTAGAAAATCATTAGTAGCTTATTTTCATGTTTTTGGTTCAAAATGCTATATTCTAAATGATGAAGATAACTTGAGAACATTTGATGCAAAAACCAATGAAGCCATTTTCTTAGGATATTCTCTAGTCAATAGGGCTTATAGAGTGTTTAACAAAAGAACGAATATGGTGGAGGAAACCATAAATGTCAAAATAGATGATCATGACATTACTTTTCCTCAATCTAATGACAAAACTATTCTCATCCAAAAACTTTCTAGCCCAACTCAAGTACAAGATGACAAAAATTTAGAATCTAGTAGTGATCATGAAGAAGAAGACAATGATGATGATCAAGAGATATCCTCCACTCAACTGAAAATGCCCAAACTCAACAAAACTCACTCTCTTAATAATGTTATTGTGGAAGTTCAAGATGGTGTTCATACTAGAAGTCAAATCAAAGAGATTTGTGCTTTTTCTGCATATCTCTCCCAACTTGAACTAAAAACCTTTAAGAAAGCCGAAGGAGAGGAAGGATGGATTTCTACTATGCAAGATGAACTTATTCAATTCGCTAGAAATGATGTATTAGAATTGACACCTAGGTCAAATGATAAACCTATTGTTGGAACAAAATGGGTCTTTAGGAACAAGACTAATGATAATGGAAACATCATTAAAAACAAGGCTAGATTAGTTGCCAAAGGATACAACCAACAAGAAGGAATTAATTTTGATGAAAATTTGACTCCTATTGCTAGGCTGGAATCTATTAGACTTCTTCTTGCCTATGCTAGCATTAACAACATCAAGCTTTATGAAATGGATGTCAAAAGTGCCTTCTTGAATGAAACCATACAAGAAGTAGTTTACATTGAATAACTTGAAGGATTTGTTGATTCCATTAAGCCTGAATATGTCTACAAGCTCAAGAAAAATCTCTATGGTCTTAAAAAAGCTCTAAGAGCTTGGTATGAAAGACTTTTTAAACACCTCACATCAAATGGATTTGAAAGAGGTAAAGCTGATGTTACTTTATTTCTTAAAAGAAAAGGAAAAGAGCTTCTAATAGTTGAAATTTATGTTGATGACATTATTTTTGCTACCACTAATGAAATTATTTGCAAGAACTTTTTTGATCTCATTTAGTCTAAATTTGAAATGAGCATGATGGGAGAACTCAAGAACTTTCTTGGATGTCAAATCTATCAAACAACTAATGGAACCTTTATATGTCAAACCAAATAGGCAAATGATCTTCTACTCAAATAAAAACTAGCTAATGTCAAATTAAAGATACTCCTATGGCTACAAATTCTAAGCTAATTAAAGATAATCAAGGTAATTCAGGTGATCCCAATCTTTATAGAGGTATGATTGGTAGTATTTTCTATTAAACTATCAGTACATTAGATATAGCCTTAAGTGTAGGATTATGTGCCAAATATCAGTCAGCTCCAATGGACTCTCATTACTAGGCTATTAATTGTACTACTAAATGGGGCCTTTGGTATCCAAAGGATTCCTCCCTTGGTCTTGTTAGTTATTGTGATGCAGATTGGGCAGGTTGTTCTAATGATCATTGTAGCATGAGTGGCAACTGTTTCTTCTTGGTGAAAAGTCTTATTTCTTAGACAACCAAGGAGAAAACTTCTAAAACTCTCTTAATAGCATAAGCTAAATATATCTTTGCCAATAGTTTTTGTGCTTAATTACTTTGGATGAAGAAAACTTTCAAAGATTTATGAGTAAAAGCATATTCAACTCCTATCTACTATGACAACAAGAGCACCATCAATCTGACAAAAAATCCCATCCAACATTCTCATACCAAACATATTTAGATTCACCATCACTTTATATGAGAACATACACAACATGGTCATGTAAGGCTATAATTTGTTGGAATAGAGAGTCAACTAGCTAATGCCTTTCCCAAACCTCTAGACAAACATTGGTTGGTTTCTCTATGTAAAGATTTGGGGATAGGATCTTGTATTATCATGTAAGTCTTTATCCTTTCTATCTTTATACATGAAAAAAAACACAAAACATTTTTTTAACTTATGCATCTATTTAGGGGAAGCTTGTCTCACCTTTTTGGTTGTGTCCAATGAGGGGGAGAAGTAGCTTATGTATTGTTATGTATTGGGACAAGACCAATCCATTTTCTTAATTTTTGAACATTAACGAAAAGGGGAAGATTATGAACCTTTTGGTATGTCAAAACGTTAAGAAAAATGAAGAACAATGTTGATCGTGTGTTTATGTGATTGTTGTATTTATAGGAATAGGAATTGGATTGAGACAAGAAGGTTTGTGGAAGCTCAAAAACATGGACAAGGAACAAATAAATCAAAATGCAAAGAAAGCAAAGAAAGATGTTTCCACATCTTGGCAGAATTGAAGGTAGCATAGGCAAATACGTCTCTTCAAAACAGACAAAGACATCTTCCTAGAATGAAGGCCAATCATAGAAAGATGTCTTTCACTAGAAAAATACATCTCTCACTAGACAAAGATGTCTTCTTAGAATGAAGGTCAGTTATAAAAAGATGTCTTTCACCAGACAAAGACATCTTCCCAGAATGGAGGCCAAATGCAGAATGCCATCTCAACCTAGAAGAAGATGTTTTCCATGATTGTTAATTAGCTATTGCACTAGTTTCAAGATGAATTTGGAAACATAGTGGCTATACAAAGACATCATTCTCATTGGGAAATGTGCAAGTTGTTGTACTATCATTGTGTAATCATTTGGCAATCATTGTAATCCTACTTATTCTTTAGTGTTCTATGTTTTTCCTATTGTAAACTGAGCTATACCTCAAGTACAAGGATCAGCAAACTAAGTTGCATTCATCCCTTATAATCATTTTTCTCTTCTTTTGCCCTACGAGATTGATGTTCTTCTTGCAGGAATGCATCTTACTTGAGGTTGTTGAGATCCTATGAGATTGAGTGTTGGTGTAGCACCACAACACTCTAAAGTAGAGCTCAAAGTTGTAAAGGTAGTGGGATCCTTAAAACAACATTCTAAACTTGTCGAGACCTTGTAATTTGAGTGAATTTGTAGTGTCAAATCACTCTATAGCATAGATTAGAGCTTGTACAGGGTGTGGTACCCTTCAAACCATAATTTAGAAGGAACAAAGTCTAGAGGTGTGCCTACAAACTACCCTTTGAGTATGCACTACCCAAGTTGGGGAATCACATTAAAATTAATGTGTGCTTTGTGTCAAATAATTTTCTTAGGGAACTTATTCATCCCCCCTCCCCCTTCTAAGTTCAACGATCCTCATCAATATCATGACCTGGAAATTAATGATAGTGGTAGAAGCAATTAAGTTTAAAGTACCTAGGCACTAAAGGATCATCTTTGGTTACATGAATGGGGCCTTTGACTATCTCACATAGCCTCTTATGCCTCTTACAAGAATTCTCAATCATTTTCCTATATTAAGTTCTGATGGCTTTATGGGGAACCTAGTATACTTTGTCTGATCTTTCTATGCAAAGTTAGGCCTAGAAGTAGTCGATGCAGAGGTCCCAAAGATTAAGGGTTGGTTATTGTTGTTAGTAGGGGTCATGGGTTGATTATTCCTTGGCACTTCGATGGTTGTTTTATTTTCCTTTGCTACAATGGCCACCACTATGTTGTTTTTCCGTTCCCTTTCTTTGTACTTTCATGCATGTTGGTTCTTATACGTTAGGTAGGTAGGGTCATGACTAGCTTTTGCAACATCCTCTATGTTTTTGGTTTGGAAAAAGGCCTAACTAAGTGATCATGGGTTAAGGTAGTTCAATTTCAACTTAATAAAGTTATTAACCGTCCCCTTGAAGATAGTTAGCAGGTGAGTTTCATCTATCAATTCTAGAATCTTGTTAAGCAAAGCATTTCATAGTTTGATGAGCTTTTACACTGGCTCAAGGGATCCTACTTCACCTTTATTAGTTGGTAAAGGATTGTATCAAGTTTCAAGGTGTACTTGAAATCGTTAAAAAACTACTAAATTAGGTCTTGTAAAGAGGATATGGATCCTCTTAGTAAAGAAAAATGCTAGTCTAATGCTTTTCTCGTAAGGGACATAGGAGAGATTCTCCTAATTATGTGAGGCCAAGCTTACAATAACAAGCACTCAAAGTAGAAGGTTATGAGATGGGAGTTGGGGTCACCTTCACAATTGTACTTAGTAAACTATGGTACAAGGACACTAGGGGGAACAGTTAGTGGTGGGACCGTAAGACTAATGGGATCATCCTAATAGAAATCCATGTTCTTTACAGTCTGAGATGTGGAAGCTTTGAGCCTCCTTAACTCTTTGGCTAAGTCCTGGATCATTTGAAAGGCTTGATCTAGTCCTTGGGGTGCCCTTGTTAGTTGTGGAGTCTACAAAAAAGGTTGGGGCATAAGGTGGAAGGCCTACGGCCTCGAGATGAGTTACAGCACTAAGGAGAGAGGCTGAGTTCCATGGTCAGGGGTGGGTAGAATAGCGAAAAGGAAGTTTATGCTAGCATTTGGGACACAAAGGGAACAAATGGGGTATGTGACCCTTGGGTCACCTGAGGTTGCACAATGGGTTCCATTTGGGCATATAAGGGGTTAGTGGTGGTTGCAACCACCAATGACAACCGCATAGACTATGGTTGGGTGTAAAAAGGCATGGAGAAGTGGAAGGTAGTTAACTGTGGCAATAATTATGTTTGATGCGCTACAATAATAAGCATTGTCCCAAACATGGTTGGGTAAGGGGGAGGCAAGGCTTGGGGAATCTAACTCATAGAAGAGGCAAGGGGGATTGATTATTGGAAAAGCCCTCCATAAGGTTCTCATGTTTGGACTTAGTCCCAAACTCATCCTCTTCTTCTTACTACTCATCGAAGCTGGCCTTTGTGTCCTTTTCATCCATCTCAATCAACTAAGATAGGATTAAAGTGTAAGTTTCCATGAGGGGTATTTTATCATATGGGGAAGGGATGTATTCTTTCCAATCATGGTGTATAAGTTTGTACTTCCTCTTGGCTTCTACTTCCATCCTTAGTGTTGGCGACCGTTTGGGACACGACAGCCAACGAGTGTCCTTGAACAAGATTTAGGTGCCTGCTAGTCTCTGACAACACCAAGGCCTAGATACCTCCAAATAAACTTAGTAGTTAATGTGAGTATGTGTGTGTGCTGTTGCGGCATGCGGTTGTGAGAAATGTAATGATTGCGTTGTGTGTAAACTACAAATGACTTACTTTAAAGAGATTCAGCCAACTTTGCCAAGTACTGTGAGTTGTTGAAAATTTCCTATTTTGTTCAACTGCCTAGTCTACGCGGTCCTTATAATACCTACTTGTAACAAATAAAATTTTGCAAAAACATTTGAGCACAACTCCGCAATCTACTCCTAATTTTCCCCAGAGAAAGAGATAGTTCCACAAGAAAACTAGAAATAGAGCAAGATTCGATGGAAATAGGCAAAAAAGAAAAGAAAGCAGATTTGTGTGGACCTCAAATATTTAAACAAGGTAAAATGACACGAGTAAACACTTCGCAATAAAGCTATCCCAAATTCAATATCTACGAATTGTTCAAACTTCCAAGGCTCAAACAAGCAATATCTTCAAGACAATCCTACTATGCTACCAAAAATTGCTGCGTAAACTACCACGTACGAGACTCCATTTTGACTAGATAATAGATGTCAACGATTGCATTCAAACAGAACCTTTAAAAGACTTGACAATTTCTGATTGAAATACCACGAGAATTCACTTTAAAGATAAAAAGAAGCTATTCTGGTCCCATCAAAATACCAAAGATTTTCTGAACCCTCTCGACTACTGAATTGTTCAACGGCGTGACTACAAACAGAGGCTCTCTTACAACAATCCCAATAGCAGTTCCCACACGTTGCACAATAACAAAATTTACTACTAAAATGCTCTTAAGGCTTTTAAACACAAGTGCTTCTATGGCAAAATTTTAATAGAAATTCCTATCGAGCAATAAGAACAGTAAGAGAAATCTAAAAATCCAAAAATTACTTGCCAAGGATGATACTATCTAAACCACTAGCTAAACGATTTAAACAAAATAAAAAATAAAATACATAACTCACAGGACCATGACAAAGAGGCTGAAATCTTTACTCTAGCAAGCCATCTTACAAGCAATCGTCTTTACAAATCTTCTTTGCAAATGCTCTTCTCAAGACCCCAAAGTGTCTTCAAGTGAGAGCCTGTGTGATCCCAATGTCTTCTCAAAAGTGTGATGTATGAGACCACAATATGTTCATGATATGAGACCCCTGAAGCCTTTTTATAGGGTTCAAAGGTAGTTAGGTAAGTTACATATTCAAAAATATCTTACCTAACTTCTCTCCTAAGTAACTTGGCCAACCAATTAGGAGATTACTTGCCCAACAAGTTAGGTAAGTTACAAAAAATCTTGGATGGTTGTAACCACCATAGATAAAAAGGTTGCAGCTAACAAGTGTCCAGTCCATGTATGACATTAGGTAAATATCCCATGAATTTTTGTCTTTGAATATATTTTTATATAGAGGTATCCAATATTTGAATACCAAAATACCAAATTATATTCAAATGAATTGATTTAGGGAATGGCCGATGAAAGAAAATATACTTTTATAAAGAAAATATAATTTTCCAAAGTTATCAGTATGCAGTTAAACTAACTGCCCGATAGCTTTTCTTGTGCGCAACCCATCTCCGCAGCTTATGCTCCGCTCCACCTGAACTTGTCTCGTCCACTATTTCACTGCCACTGCTCTACCTTGGACTGGCCCGAGGTCTTCTTCTCTAGCTCGTACGCGATTGCCGCCATCGTTGGTTCATTGCTGATATCGCTGCAGCCCTCTTCGCGTCCAAATACGCGGCCCGATTGGCCAATACTGCTGCTGCCACTGTTTAAAAGTTACTGCCGCTACTCTGCTCTCGCCATCTCCACATCTTCCGCGTCTACCATGGTTGTGTGTCGTGCTAGTGCTGCTACCGACTTTTCATCCACCGCTGTGCATCTGTTCTCCACTCACGCGCTGTGGAGCAAGGCCTTGGCCTTGACTTGCGTGTGCATGCTTAGCGTCGCAGAAATGCTCAGTAAACACAAGTGTAGCTACCATTGTTGCAAGAGATCCCTCTTCCAGTGCATAGGAAGGTAAGTAACACATCTGATGATGGAGGGTTTTGTCAGGATCAAACCCTAGGCACTGTCTCGTGCGTTTGGTGCTGAACCTCTAGATACAGTGCACTGGAGGTCTCTTTGAACCACGCTCTGCTTCTATTGCCATTTCAGGCTCCTGCATAAGCAACCTTATGGCTCTCGTCAACCTAAAATTAACTAAAAATAATTTCTATGGTCGTCTTCTTTCCTAGACAGGCAGCTTCCGCAAACTGCAATTTTTGAGCTTCGCTCTCAACCAATTTAGCGGGGACATTCGAGTGTCACTCGCCAATCTCTCCCAACTCGACTTTACACATAATGGATTGACGGGCACAGCACCTTCTTCTTGGATAGGAAAAGTCTGCAGTCACATGGTTTACTTGAATGTGGGAAAATACTATTTCATAAGTGAAAACGACGTCAGCACCCATTCTTATCTTGGAAGCTCTGTCCAATTGCTCTGTCTTACAGGAACTACGTCTTTACCAGAACATGTTAATTGGAACTTTACCAATTAATTTGGTGAGCTTCTGGCCAAATATGCAGGACATGGATGTGTTTTCCAACTTCATAACTGGAAGCATCTCTGCAAGCTTAGGAAATCTGTTTTCTCTCTATCGGCTTCAATTGGATGATAATACGTTGAGCTGCAGCATCCCTTCTCAGATTGCAAATTTGAAGTCTCTGCAGGATCATGGTCTTTGAGACAACAAATTGCTTGGCAAGATTCCCACTGAAATCTCTCTCCTAAACCATACGCTGTAAGTGAAAGTAATCTGCTCCTGCTTCTTCACCATGTTGCCTCCTCATAATGGGTTGTTCCAGATGCTTTTGCCAGGGGCGGATGACCTTGAATGTACCTGGCTTATGGAGGTTAACTAAACCCACTTCTTGGCTTATACATCAATACATGTTTGTAGATCCAGTGAGTACTTCTTTGGCACTAAAATAGCTGATAGAGGATTGTCATGAACTCTGAACAATTGATCATTTGTTTTAAGCAAAACTGTATTTGCTAGTGAATTAATTAGAGAAAAACCTTTCAAACTACCAACCCAACACCTCTGAAAAGTCTTCATCAATGTTTAAATTAGGGTGGACGTTAGTTATATGATTAGCTTCACAACCTCACAAAGCCTGCTCCATTAAATGGCCAAAATGAGCCAACACTTAGAAGTGGCATGCTAGCTTGAATCTTGGCATAAACGAAGTTGTAATTATCTTCATTTATAACAAAAAATTCAAGACTTCACCCTCTAAGCCTTAAGAATTACTTACATTCAACCATGGCAAGGTTCTTGGGGTCATAAATTCTTATGGCCTACTGACTAGATTCATTGTCAATGAAGTTAAAAGGTAGCATAATTGATTCGTTGAACAACATTGCCAAAGAGATGGTTTTGACTTTTTTTACTATTTTTAGTAAAAAACATAGTCAATGGAATCATCCACTAATGTAGTTGGCTATAAATGGAAAGGTAGTTGGAAAATTATTTGTATAAAATACTATGCAATAGATGGTCATGTACTATGTAGTAGATAGAGTTTAAGATGGCAATTCCAAACTACATTGGCCATTCTAGCAGGGTCTACACTAGAAGTTGGCAAATAGAATTGGGTTTTTAAATGGAAACTGGTTTTCACATGAAAGCTTGATTTTACATTGGAAATGGATTTTTTGAATAGAAATGGGTTTTTAGAGTAAACTACACTGGTTACAAGAAAACCAGCAGCTATTGTGAAATTATAACAGAAATCTAACTCAATTACCACAACTACACTACAGTATGTGGGAAAGGATTTGGGTAGCAAATGTTGGTCTTAGAAGAATATGTTGGTAGGTTTTAGAATTGGAAATGTAAAATACTTGATTTTTAGGCAGGATTGGAAAAGAATGTATGACTAAGAATTTGAATAAAGGCCCTCTTTCTAGCGCCAAAATAACTATTGCACCTAGAAAATTTGATTGCTAGAATGGAAAGTAGAATATCCCAAGCATTAGATTAATTTTAGCCTTGAATCCCAAGGGCCTTCAAAAAATAGAATTCAAGGCATCTTGGACAATCTAGCCAATCACCTAGGGGCCTACAAAATGTAAACAAAGATGTAAATGGAAACATAAATGAAAATGTAAGTAGAAACATAAAAGAAAACATAAACATAAATGGAATTGAAATTGTAGATTCAAAATGAAAATAACACAAAAATAAAAATGTGAATTTAAATTTGCACAAAATGAATTGTAACTTTATTGGAATGAAAAATGATAAATTACAAGGTTCAAAAGGTATAGATTTGTGTGCTGGGTGCATAAGAAGTTCACTAAGAATGAGCTTGAAGTCCGTTGGAGCTTGTAATTTGCTTGAAACTCCATGATCTAGATTCTTCCCAACCCCTATTTCTAGCAACTCCTTACTAGTTTCCACCAGGAATCTGCAAATGTGGTCACAAATGGTATTCCACTTTTGATGCAATCATATCATGTTGGAAATCTTTATGTCCAATGCAGATACCAGTTCTTACATACAAAGGTTGCAAGGTTACAAAGGCTCTTGGTACCAAAGTGTTGATTTGTTCTTTTGGCTATGGAAATGCTTCAAGGTTTGGAACAAGTTATGGTGCTCTTTTTGGCTATGAAAATCCCAACAATTCCAATGCTATTGGGTTTTTGTGGTGACTACACTAGGTTGGAAATGAGAATCAAATCCCAACACCATCTACACTGAGGGTAGATGGTTCAAGCGTAGTTGAGGCTATACCCCTACAAAACCCAATGAAAATCCCAAATTTGCCAATTCCTAAGGCATTTTCAGCCTTCCCAAGCCCAAATATAGCCATGAGGTAACTTTTTCCACTTGTGAAGTGAGGCAATATTAACTTTTAAGGCATTTTTCAGCCCCAAAAGCTAAAGTATGCAAGATTGTAGCTCATGGACTATAGATATTACATTTACAATAAAATCTTACCTCAAATTGGAAAATGAAGGTTACAATTTGCAACATGAAATTTTTGGTGGTGTTTCAAGGGCAACACAATTCACAATGTTGGTTGTACATCCATTACATCACTTCAGTGAGGGCATAATGCATATATACTCATTATCAAACTGATTGGATGACACTTGGAATCAAAGGAAAGATTATTGATTCTAGAATGCACTTTAGACACTCATACTTCACTTATTCTATATGGCCATGTTCTGGATTTTAAACAAAACAAAGAAATAATTTCAAGAAGCATAAATTCAAAGTGATAGAAGGACATAATTATATATGAGAGTGGAGTAAAGTCAAGTAGAAGAATATAGACAAACAGTAAAAATCAAATTTCAAGAGAAGAAAAAGCTTAAGATCAATGATCAATGAAGACAAAGTAGCATATTTTTAAAATAGGGACAAAAGCCATCTAATTTATATTTGAATTTTCTTGACATTAAGTACAAGATAGGAAATTCCATTTATTTTTCCTTTTATAAAATATTAAAAGATGGATGTAATTGAATTATGATCCTAATCTCTAATGTCTCTTCAATTTTCTATCCATTTTCCATGAAAAATGGTTTGTCCCATCATATACCAATATGGCCCCATAAATTGGCTATAAATATAAGAGCATAATCTATTGTACATTATGCTTCAGTAATGAGAATAGTTGAAGTGCATAATTTTCTTCATTAATTCACTAATTTTCCATCAATTTCATCATTCAACTCATTAACACTTTCATTCACCATTCATTATATCTTCATTAATAATTCATTCATCATTTCTAGCAATTTTAATATTCATCAATATATATCAACAATCTCATCAATGATTTCTCACTTTATATCATCATTAGCTCGTCAACATCAACTAAATCATCAAAGCATTTTGACAAAATTTATTAAAGAAAAAATTCAACATTCATTTTGAAAGATCAAAGGTTATTAAGATTTAATAATTTAATTATACCATAATGTCAATTTAATTCATTTAATTCATCATCGCATATTATTTAGAGTTTGTAGGTGACATTAAGAATCAAATTTGTTTTGAAATTTTAACTTTAAATTCTTCAAAATTCAATTCTATTATTTTTTCATGACCTAATCATGACTCGTGGATAGCTCGTGGTCTCATTAGTATTAAACTACAAGGTTACCACCAGTTGTAATTAGTAAAATCTTCATCCATAACTCAACTACAATCCATGGTTGTCAATCAAAACTCATGGTAATTTTCCAAGACTCGTGGTGAAGTGGTTTGACAAAATCAAATAGTTCAGAGTGATATATTTCAAGAAATATGTAACTAATCAAATGAACTCCAATTGAGCTTAATGTTTTCTAGAAAATAAATCTTTTCAAGAGCTTTCCAATGAACTCCAAATAATGATGAAGTTATGAGCCTTTAAAATTGATTTAAATATTTGATTTTTTCATCAAGATACATGATGAACATACCATTATCCATGGTATCCTTAATTTTAAATTTTTTGACTATTTAATGAGACCAAAACTCATGGTGCCCTCATTGTCTACTTGTGGTATCATCAAATTTGATTTTTTTCACTATTTTTGAAGACCATAAACCATGGTTATCTTATGGTTTGAAGACTACGACTTGTGCTATAATACAATTTGTAGTAAATCAAATTTTAAATATTTATGTCAAATTTTATTAGAATTTTAGAAATGAAGCCAAAAGCATAAAAAAAACAATGTTATGATAAGAACTAATATAGTAAAATTGCCATATAACAAAATTGTGAAAATGATATGAAAGTATACTATATCATTATTAAAAAAAAAAGAAAGCTAATTAAAATTCTAAACTAATGTCTTACACCTAAATCAAAACCAAGATCTATACTAACATGAAATATATGATATTAAAAAGGCTACAATATGTGCAAAATTGAATGTTAAATACAATATATCTTCTTGGCCTACCCATCCTTGACTTATTACATAAAACCCATTAATAGTTTATCGAATTTCAAGATAAATCTTAGATGACAATTTTCCTTCCACTATTATGTCTAATTCTTTTTCTACTAAAGGGTTCAAACCTTTTAATAAGACTGTGTGTCTCTATCTCAAAGGTATGTTATGGTTCATGCATCTCCTTAGGGTTATTTAATACCTATCAACATATTTAGTATAATATTCATCATTTTTTTATCTATAAAATTTATTTCTGCAATCTTTAGTAGGTCTCCATAGGTTAATACTTTTGAAGAACAGTGTTCTTGACTACACCTCACCTTTAATAGTGTTTTTAGAAAGCATATGAAACTCTAATGTAACACCTATTTTTAAAGAATAATGAAAATACTTTAGATATTTTCAATTTGTATCTATACATTTTTCTTGATAAAAAAAGTCGAATAAACTACGATGAAACATTGGATCTTTGGCTTAGAACTATCAAACATCCAAATGGTTTTCAATTAAATATTTGATCTATTTTCTATCATGTAATATATTAGTGTCAACTAGATGGTTAGCATTTGTATAATAGTCTAGACATAAGGGTGCAAAATTCCCATCATCTTCATATATGATATTTCCATAAATGGTTATTGAGCTACTTTTTGCAAACTCCATCTTAAAAACTTCTAAGAGTTAGGCCTGGGCTAGTTTTGTTTGTTTGCAAAATTAAAGTTTTGTGATCTTCTTTTAATCTATTTTTATTTACATTTAGATGTATCATGGAACCATTATAATTAGTATAAGAGTTATGTTCTTGCAAGTTTTTGATAAACCTTCCATTTTCAACTCTCCACCTTCTATATTTATCTTCTCAAAGTGTTATAATTTTTAGATTCATCCTATATTTGTTGAACTATGTTATTTCTCAACAATGACACCAAAAAATAATAGGTCAAATTACAAAAAAAAAGTAAAATTATAGTCAATTGTATTATAAATGAATTAATTCAATCCATTCACTTAATATTAAAAGTTACTATTGAAAGATATGTAAAATAATTCCTCTTGTCAACTTACATTTTAATTTAATTTCTAGTTAACAGATCTTATTACGAAGATCTATTTCCTTATTGTTAACTAGTAAAATATAATAAAGCTTGGAAAATAATTGTAATATTTTATTTTAATATTAGTAAATCATATATAGCATCAAGAAGGATCATCACCTAGAGGCTTAATGCTCTTCCCACCATGGCAAGATCCTAGAAGGGTCAATGAATTAGTGAAATTCTAGCCTCTTTTAAGTGGCTTTGCCTAGGCTTAAACTTAGGTCTTACAACTTGAGAAACAACATCTTGCCATCACTATAAGTAGTGGTCCTTACTAAATCAATACCTGTTTCCAAGTAATGTAGCAAGTATTTTCTATTTTTAGGAAAAGGATAATACTAAACCATTATAAGGAAGTTTTATAACTATTTCATGATATTTTGTAGGCTTCAAGGTTAATTGAGAAAGATATCTTCATTTTGCAAATTAGAATGGCTCATAAGGATGAAACCCTAGGAGATATCATAAAACCACATGATGCATGTCTTGATGCTATGATGTATTTCCCAAATAATAATAGTTAGAGTTTGGAAAGTGTAGCTAGCGTGAATGATAAGATTACTTCATTGCCAAAAGAATTTAACATTGTGAAAAATCACATGGATACCAAGAAGGTTGTATAGCTGGAATTAAAGTTAAAAGGTTTAACACATGGATAGAATGTATGTGAATCACTAATATCACTTAGCATATATATAATTTTTGCAGAATTCAATATTACATAACATGACTTTTTTCATCTTATGTGAATAGGTAAAAGCTAAAAAATTTTAGAGAGATATTGAGACAACTTATAAGCAAGTAGATACCACTCAAATAGAGATTGAATATTTCTATACAATTTACAAATAGGAGTAGTTTGTAGCATCAAGATATTTTATAAGATCCACTTTGTCATATTCTCTACAAATCTAATTACATAGGATACAACTTACCTAATAACCAAAATTGCAATTTAGTAATGAGGATTCTTAAGGAATTTATAAACTTTTTATAATACAAATACATTGAAAATATCTAAACCAAATTGTACATAGTTACATTCATAAGCATTGCACAAAGTGTGAGGTAAATACCAAAAACTAGCCACAACCCATACATTCTATTTCTATTTTTCAAGCATGTGGTCCTATAGAATATAACCCATGTCTCCTATGTTAATCATCATAATCATTAACACCTAAGACATTCCTTGTTGAAATATCCCTAGGCTAGGATAATGCTTCATAAGCATCCTATAGTAATCTAACCTCTAAATAAGTTCTTTAATGATCACTACAACTATACCAATATTTGCAATCCTTTTATTTTGTCCAAGTATAAATTAATTGAGGCCTACAATGAGGTCATCACCTCCATTATGAGTTGGTTGTAACCCAAGCATGGCTTATCTTAAGTGCATAAACCAAACAAAAAAAATTCCTAACACAACTTTACCATGGCTCTATTATGACCCACACTCATACCAACCATGCATTGTAACTTGCAACAAGTCTAAATTTTGCAACATGGCCACAACATGAGGGTACTACAACTAGCATTCAAGAAAAAACCCTTAATTGTGAGGACATTATAAATTGTGGTTCCTCTAAAGCCTAGCATGACTAGGCCATGACTTGAGTCTGGCCCATGTTTTGCTAACATTCTAGGGAAAGAATTAAGAAAATAAGGAAAATGCATAATTCTATAAAAGATAGCCTAAAATCTCAACTTTATACATCGCTATAAATTCTTCATAAGTCCTAAGAAGATATAAGACATCCACTTTAGTCTTGATGATCTTCCAATTATCCTAAAAGCTGAAATGCATATCACTTAATGATTCAAATTTGGAGAAATAAATAAGTTTATAAAATTACCAAATTCACATACTCATGCAACCACAAAGTAATCATATCCTAACCATCTCGTAGCTTTGGCCCTAGAATCATGCATACCAATTTGAAATAGGCAAAATAGGGGGAAAGGTAAAGATTACCTACTAAATCAACTAAAACTATCAAAAATGAAAGTGACCACAATAAAAAATCAACTCAAATAAAACTACATTCTTGTTTTACCAAAGCTTAATCTAAGATTTCCCAAATAGTTACCATTCTAAGACTAGGTTCCAAATGGTCCTAGATCCACTAAAATCTATAAGAAATGGAAGAATAATGGAAGAGAGAAGGTTTTTAGTAGAAACGTGGAATCACACAATCTAGAGAAGAATAAGAAAATTTCTTAATATTTATTTAAAAAATTAAATATAAGTTAAATTATTTACTTAACCTTTTCCTTGTAGTGAACTTTCAAAGGTCCAACTTAATCTTATACATCCCAACTAATACCTTGGATACCCACAACTCATAATCACTACATGAGGACTCAAAATTAAAATTCAATCAGACTCCAAACTAACACATCGTATCCATAAAGTAATTGTAACATAAAAGGTGTAACTAGACATACCAAACATGAACACATCACCATATTGCATAATATCATAAATCTATCCTAGGTCTAAGACACCTAGTGAATTGCTACTCATAACCCCCATGTCCTCCTTCCTTACTAATCAAATATATCTATCTAATACATTCCATACCATCATTATCCATAATCATGATAATCAAACACATATTGACATATATTAATAAGATTTCAAAAAATATATCATAATAATATCATGATTAACTCCTCATGCCCACATGTCCTAATCACAATTAATCACACATAGCCAAATATAACACTATGCTACAAGGCCTTATGGTGAGAGGTTACACTCTCTTCCACTTGAAAATCTTCCTCTTGGAAGATATTTTGATATTCTACCTACATGTCTATCTTAATCTCCCAAGTAGCCTCTTGTAATACATGCATGTCCTATAACAATTTTACCATAGGCAGCTTCTTGCTATTCAACTGTGAAACCATCTTGTCCATAATCTATATAGGTCTTTCTATGTATGATGCATTAAGTTACAACTGTGCATCTACCCAACGTAATTACATGCTACTCAACTGGCACATATCTTCTCAACATAGACACATGGAATACAATGTTTATATTTGTTTACTATGGGGGAAAAAATAACTAGTATGACATCTTGTGTAGTGCCTTGAAGGGATCCACATACATTAGTGCTAACCTACCCTTCTTATCAAGCTACATTAGGTTATTTAGGAAAAAATATGTACAAACACATGATCACCAATTGCAAACTTCAAAGGTCTTCTACGCGAGTTAGCATAGTATTGTCTATCTTATGCTATCTCAAATGGTCTCAAATCACTTGAACTTGTGTTAGGATCTATAGCATTACATTGGTGCTTACATTCCCTCGATCGTTAATAATATTCCAACATAATGAAGTCATACAAGGTTTATTATATAATATCTCATATAGATCTTTCCGTAAACTCTCTTAAAAACTATATTATAAGAAAACTTTACTAATTGTAAAATTTGATCCCAAATGTCCCAAAATTATAGAGCACATGCTTTAATATGTTCTCTAAAATTTAGTTCACCCTCTCTATTTATCCATTGTTTTGAGGATGATAGGCTAAAATTCTATTCAACTATCTGTCCATCTTAGACTAGAAAGCTCATTAGAGCCTTGAATCAAATCTAGCATCTTGATAACTTATAATCTTTTATAGCACACCATGCAAGCAAATCATCTTTACAACATATAAATGAACAATCTCCATTGCATTCACTATAGCTCATATGACAAGAGATGTGCAAACTTTGTTAATAGAGTTACAACCACATTGATAGCATCATGTCCACTCCTGATCCAAGACAAACCTACGATGAAATTCATGTTATCTTCCATTTCCACTTATGAATATTGTGGGAAAGCAAATAACCATTAGGTCTTTGATGCTCTATCTTCACATGCTAACATCCTAAACAATGAGGAACATAATCACCTACATCCCTTTCCATACTAAGACACCAGTATACACATCACATGTTCTAGTACATCTTGTGATTGCATGGATGTAACTAATATACACTTATATAAGTCTCATTAATAAGTTGGAAATGTAGAGCTATTAGAGCATATATTCAATCATGTCTTCACATCACACACTAGCTATCTATTATAACTAGTTCATCATATGTAAACTATTATTGTAACTTCATGAACAAGGGTCCTACTACTCTTGAAGTCTATCATGTGTATTAAATTCAATGATCAAATTGCTAGGTCTACTAACCACTTAGCTTAAGGCATTCGCTACTAGGTTAGACTTATTGAGCTCATACCTTATGGTGAAGTTGAAATCAATATGCAACATCACTCATATTATTTAACATAGGTTAGTTATCTCTAACTCATAATATACTATAGGCTATTATGATTAGTCCAAATGTTCACTTGCTCTTCATAAAGATAATATCATCAAATATTAAGAACAAACATCACTAAAACCAAATATAGATCATGTATGAGATAATAGGTCTCGTGTAGCCTTAACTCATGAGAAGCATATACTACTACCTACTAATCATGCATCAAAACACATCCAAATACATCCCCTAAATTATTTTTTGTATACATAGTCAAAGGAAATACTATCTAAGATAAAATTAGCATCCTTTATTAGCAACTGAGTCAAAGGAAATACTATCTAAGAGAAATGCTTCTTAAATCTATAGTAGTATCTTGCTAGTCCCAAGAAACTTTGAACCTCTATAACACATTATGAAATTAGCTAGTCTTGTACCATTACAACCTTTACTAGTTCCATAAAGTTACTAGCTCATACACCACGTGATTCAAAAAGTATTTCTCTAACTACTAAAAAGAATACTTGGATAGTTGGCCATACAACTAGCACTTTCATAAAGTTTGTAACACTATCTACAAGTGCTCTACATGTCATTGTCCATCTAGAGAGTACACTAAGATATCATCTATAAACATAATCATGAAATGATCTAGGAAAGATCACAACACATTATTCATGATGTGCATGAACACTATCAATACATTTTTTAATCTAAAGGAAAGCATAAAAAACTCATAATGTTTGTAACATATCCTTAAAATATTCTTTAGTATACCATACTCCCAAACTTGCACCTAGTGATATCTTGTCTTGAGATTGATCTTCAAGAATACATGAGCTTTGCAAATATGATTAAATAAGCCATCAATGTGCAAAAAGGATAATTTTTTAATAATTAATTGGTTCATGTACATGTAGCCAATACACAACCAGAAGCAACACTAGAGAATCTAATGGGGATGCACAAGGCTAAATGAGGACTATCTCCCATCAACTTTTGTAGCTAGATCTTCAACTCAGCTAACTCTACTTGAGATATTTATTGAGGAGCCTTAACAAAAGCCTTAGTACTAGGCTTGAGCTTAATCTTGAATTCAACCTTTCATCAAGGTGGAAAATTAAGTAACTCTTTAGGAAAAATATTTGAAAACTCCTATACTACTAGAATCTGATCAATCTCTATAGTTTCTACATAGGACCTTAATGTCACATAGTAGCTATACCTCTTTTAAAACATTTGGTAGATCATATAGACACATATCGAATATAACAACATAGATTTGAGAAAATTTTGAACCTATACATGTGCTTCATTAATTGTGTGTAATCTCAAAAGCTTCTCCTAATAGTCAATCTAGCATTGAACTACAACAGTCAATTCATATCCAAAATCATATCATACTCCCTAAGATTCATCACATGTAGATTACTAATCCATTGTATCACTTGTAACTATCCTAGCATATCTTTATTATTATAATTCACTTAAGTCTCATGGCCCTAAGCAAAGAGCATAAAAAATTCCAAATATAGAGCATAGCATGAAAGAGCTCATAAGTGTGAAATACTAGGATCTACAAATAAATGACTAGCACTAAGATCAAATAAAATTAACATAAGAAGGTCTAAGATTGTGCCTTTTATCTCCATAACTATGTTGGGCTACACATCCAACAACTAATCTATCATTGCATATACTTAACCATGAGCTCTTTATCCTACTCAACCTACTAGGATAGTGGATGCACCATGCCCTCAAGCCATAGGTGATATTTTTCCATGTTCTCTACCTTCTCTACAACTACCTACCTAATTTATACATTCTATAGTCTAATGTTGTGGTTACCTACAAGAGAAACAATTTAAGAACTTCTTCTGAAAATGTCCAGACTAACAACATTTATAACAAACTAGAGGAACTCCATATCAATCAAGAGGAACAACATCACTAGCTAGTTAGTACTATTGTTCACTACTACATTGTTCATGTGTCTACTTGGAGGAGTCAAATTCTACATCCAAATGATGATCCTTTATTCTATCTATGTTTTCTATCATGGAAAGCTACATTCTTGTGTTGACTCCTTTCCAAATAGATGGCACAAGTTTAGTCTCATCATAGAAAGCTAAATTAAGAGACAAGATATGATCCTTTAGTGAATGCTTTGATAAACCTATTTTGTTTATGCAAATATTAGTCTGCATACTAGGAACATAACTACTGAGATAAGAAAATCAAGCGGCATACTCTGCCACAAACCAACTACCCTAATACAACTAGTAAAATTCATCTTCATTGGCCTCAACATACTATGTAAAGATATATTTAGCACTAAAAGAAATGAAGAAATAATCCCAAAATACTTTATGTTCTACGTAATTCTTGGCCTACTCCTTGGTCCTTTACCAACATGAAGTAGTGTTAACTAACTAATACATGACCAATCTGGTCTATTGTGTTGAGGTGCATTCTAATAGATTAGATGTTTTTTAATGTCCTCCAACGACCTGGTCATTGTAATGAAAGCTTGGATACCTATAAATGTAGGAGTCCCCATCTTGTGAAACTTCTCAACTAGCTTTTTACTGATAAGTTATCAGATTGATTCTTTATTACTAATGCTACTAGCACATCTATTACTACCACTTCCTACCTTACTAATAATTGGAAAAGAAGGAGTTGCACTTGATATATACTATGATAGAAATTAAAATAATGATCAAGAAACATTTTCCTAAGAATTTGTAGTGGTTATGCCAATGAATCACTACTATCACAGGCCCTACCCATACTAGATCAACATCTACGTAACATCTCAACCTTCAAAAATCAAAATAGGTAAGTACAATAAACATTATATACTATCATAGTAACTTTTTTTAATACCAATCTGTAACACCATATGTGACCTTCCAAAGCTAAGTTAAAGAAAGGACTATTTAATGAGGCTAAATAGAGAAATAAACACTTGTTTATGCAAAATGGATTAAATAACACAATAGAAGAATCAAGCCATAACTAGAAAGAAAGTAAAGTAAGGAATGTCATGAATATACAACCAATTTTCATTAATATAAATATCTAAAAAAACATACATAAGCCCATGCTATAAGAAAACTATACTATCTAAAGTCTAAATTGCTAGTAAGAGATTTAAAAATATAAATGTTATAGACATCAATCATAACATTTATTCACAACTTCAAGGTTGTTAGCACCAATATCATAAGCAAAATGATTCATCTCTCTTGAAAATAAATAATAAATTATAGCTAAATATATAGAAAATTATCCTATTAGCCTCTAACATTTTCATCTTTATCACTTGCGTAAGATATAGTTAGTATAGATTAAGTGGGAATCCTTTACACTTACCTTGTAAAATGCCTAATAAATTCTATATTAGAGGTCATTAGTAGAAATATGACATTTAATAGGAAGCTTTGAAAATCCTAGAAGAAACAAAATTAGAGCCCATTGAACTAAAGATATTACTAGAATCTCTTAACTATGTATTCTTAAAGAATGGCAAAATACTTATTGATAATGCTAACCACTCAAAAGTGTCAGAGACTAGTAGCAGAAGATTATACAATAAAATAGAAATTGAGATGTTTAATATTCAAATCCTAATGATAAGAAACCACTTACAAATTTTACTATATCGTTGGATGTTTCTTGGGACGATTGAATTCAAGATCCTTATTCTACTTATCGAACTTCATGACTAGGGTAAGATGATCATGATGAGCTCTTTGGAATTTTGTGCAAACTTATAAAAATTTATTGCAACAGTGATATTGATGTTGACCTTTTGGTATGTTAAAACCTTAGAAATTGAAGAATGTGGAAAATGTGCTTGTGGTCTTACAGGACTTGGGAAAGATATAATCATGATCATGAGATTAGAACAAGAGGCTACTGGTGAAAAGACAAGGACTCCATGAGAATGACACAAGAGGTTAGATGAAGAAATAATGTTTAAGATAAGGGATTCATCATATGAATACAAACAGCAAGATTAGAGCAAGATGAGAGCTAAGTTGAGATATCAAAAAGTCTCAAACAAGATGGAAGATTTCAAGGATGCATGAAGTCAAATGAAGATGTTTTGGTATTTGCTTAGATGTCCCAAATGATTAGCAAACTTCCTAGAGATGAAAGCTCAATTTTAAGCTAGTTGTCCCAAAAAAATAGCAGATGTTCCAATTATTATTAAGATGTCCTAACTAGGACATCCCAAGTGACAAGTCCCAATTTCTAATGAGATGTCCCACCTACAAGTGCTAAGTTTTTAGTGAGACATCCCAAGCTTGAATAGGATGTCCCAACTAGTTGTTTCCTAGCTATTGTACAAATTCCAAGGATTATTTGAAAATTAAAAGATTATCAAATAGAATAGAATCCTTTTGAAAAGAATAAGCACTATTCATGTGATTATTCCATCATTGTCTATATCTTGTGATGTAATTAGTTCTTCAATTTTCTCTCCATTATGAATTATTTTGTCTTGTAAGAGCTTCAAAATAAGGAACTTATAAATCCTAGTTACATTCTCTCCTTAATTCGTTTCTCTCTTTGTAGTCCTATAGGGTTAATGTGCTTCTTGCAAGAAGGCATCTTGTGAGCTTGTTAGGACCTTGTGGGGTTGACTGTATTTCCAGTGAGAAAACACTCCATGCAAGGCTCACATCTTTTAAAGGTTGTGAAATCCTTGAAATCATAATTTGATCTTGTTGGAACCTTGCATGATTAGGTGAGTTTCTATGTGAAAAAACCCCTTACAAAGCTCAAATGTTCTAAAGGTTGTGATGTCCTTTAAACCATATTTCTGAAGGAATAAAGTCCAAAGGTGCGCTAGGAATTTACCCTCTGAGTGTGAAAGTATCCAAGTTGGAGAACAGCATAATTTTTAGTGTAGTTTTTATGTCTTGATTGTACAAATTAGGAACCTTATTCAACCCCCCTTCTAAGTTCTCTGTCCTTGAGTTCTCTATATTTTAAGTTCTCAATTTGAGCTTATGCTTCTAGTAAGTAGATAGTTCTCGAAGGGTTTTAAAATTGAGTGTTTATATGGTGGTCCAACATCAAGGTATTGTTGGCATTATACTGTGAGTATTCTGTCATCTAGATTGGCAGAAATCTTCACACTCCCATATAATATGAAGTATTATTTTGCTCTATTTCTCTTTGGGTGTCAATATCACCAACCATGAACTTCAAGATATAGTTAAAAGACCCTACCAAGAGAGTCTTCGTGATTACAGTTGCAACATCTACAACCAAGTGTGACCACGTAATCACACTATAATTGTGGAGTAGGTACATCAGGAATTCTTTAACACCAAGTTTAAACCATATTAGTGTGTGGTTCTCAAGGTTGATATTGTGGTTCAAGCTCTTTTCTATAGTCATTGTCGTGTAACATAGAATTCCCACTAACTTAATGACAATTAGGATGGATTTTATACATGCCTTGTATATAGCCATGTAACCACATAGCCATAAGTAACCATAAGAAGCCATAGAAAACATTTAAACAAAAATTTAACATAATTCAAACCAAAATAAACTCTAGGATGACAACATTTCCATTAAGCAAAAACATAAAAAAAATAACCAAGTTTACCAATGTAATCACTTTCCCAATGCAAGTCAAATTTGAGCCTTCACACTTCAAGTTACATAGTAAAAGAGCTAAATTCAACATGATAATAACCATGAAACATAGAAAAAATAAATTGGCTAGGTTGACACCCTTTTAACATCAAAACAAATCAATTTGTCCTTGTAGGAAACCCGTTTGACATTTTCACAAACAGTTGGCATGTAAGACCCTAAATAAGCATTTTCACAAATACTTAGCTTGAAAACAACTTTTTGACAAAAATAGAAGCCACAATTGATAATGCTCATGGGTAATGAATGGGATTTTTCAAAGTGTGATGTTCAACAAACTAAACAAGCTCAAACATTGGGGATGTGAGAAAAGTGGAAGCAAAAAAAACACAAGTTTTCTTGGCTCTTAAAGTTGACACACTATCATACCTTCCCTCAAAAACTCCCAAAACCTTTTGCATGTTGTGGTATCAAGCACAAATGATGCCACACACTAGCCATAAGGCTAAAGAAAATCCATAATTACCAAAACCCTTACACAAGTGTCAAACGCTACCAACACTAGCCTAAACACCATGAAACTTTACAAATGAAGCTTGAATTGACTAATATGGATCCTAAGAACTGCAAAAAATTTTGAAAAAATTATTAAAAAGTAGAATTATTCTTGTATGTAGAAAACATAGCTAGAACAACCAAAATTCACCACCAATGCTATGGTTGGAGTGTAGGAAAAACTCAGAATTGCATTAAATTTTGACCAAAAACCCCTAGTCTATAGCAAATCGGATGCAATGAAAACCCTAGGAAGAATTTGTAAAATATTTTAAAAATTTCAAACTTCCTCTAGAACCCCTCTACACTACAACTACAATACCTAGGGATCCTAAATGCTAACCACAGGTGCCCAAAAAATTCCAAATGCTATCAATTTTACTATGGAAAACCTACAAAATTTCATAAATATAGGCCAAAATGCTGAAAACTAGGCTGAGAAAAAAACTCATATCTTAGTAGTAAATAATATAAAAATATGACTTTACCTCTAGTATAATTGAATAACCCCGAATAGTATATCTATATAATCAAAACTTGAAAATTCCATCACATGTGATCTAGAAAAAATACCAAAGTTGAACCAAAACTAGCAAAAATAGGGCAAAAATGTTGTGTATGGGTGTGGGAAAAAATTCAAATTTTACCCAATAAGTGCCCAAAATCCCAAATTTCACTACTAACATAATCTAAAGGCCTAGATCTTGAATTCAACATGGTCAGAATGAAAAATGTTGACCTAGGAAAGCCTAGAGGTGGAAAATCATTTCTAGCAAATCTTCAAAAATTGGAAAAAATTATGAAGAATTGGTACCTAGTGGCCCTGGATGAAGATCCTTCCCCTAAAAATGGATCTAGATGCCTTAACAAAATTTGTGCTTTCTCCTCTACCTCATCCAAAATCGGATTTCGACTTTTCGATTTCGACCTGTCATGATGCCCAAGATCTATGAATTCTTCCTTTACTATGACAAGAAAAAGCTCGAAATTCTCGATTCTACTACCACAACATTGTTCATAGGGATTGGTAAATACCTACATTACTAGGAAATTATGTGAATTTGGGTTTTAACCAAAAACTCTATCTCTTGCACACTATCGTTGTGAAATCAGGTGAGAAATAAGCTCACACGTTGGGTTTAGATGTCAAAAATCCCCCTCCCAATGCCTACATGCTACTCATGAAACCCTTTGTATGCTAGGAAATATCTTCTATACACTATCGATTAAGAATAGATGAAGAAATAGTCCTTGTACGTTGAGATTTGACATCCTAAGATAGTTTGACTATGGATGGGCCCCACAGGACTTGAGCAAGAACACCAACTAATCCCACACATTGGGGTTCCACTCTAGGATGCCCGCATGCTAGGAAATCTTATCCCACACACTATGAAAACTTTTGGGATAGTGTGTTAAGCCTGCATCAATCCTTTTCCTTGTCAAACTTTTCTATATGTTGCATGGTGGGCCCTAGAAAACTTAGAAAAAATTAGGAAAATTCAAACATGGAAAAATCCATCAAAAATTGCTAGGAATTGAAGCATGAATGTCCACATGATAGGGATTCACCTCCCACGCATTCTAGTAATGTGTGGGATAGTGTATGAAGCCTCCACAAGCCTTAACTTCATCAATACAAGTCATGCCTTTCTCAAAACGGGCAAACAAACTGTAGATCTCTTCTCCATAGCTTGGATGCTACCATGGGATCCTAGAGAGGCTAAAAATAGAGTCAAAATCCTCCATAATTGGCATGGTTATGTTCCACACACTATAGCTCATGTCCCACATGCTATGGCAACTTGTAGGGTAGTGTGTAAGACCTACATTAATAAACATCCATCCCAAAATTTCTAATTAGATGTCTAGTATGTTCCATAAGACCTAGAAGGGAAAGTTAAGTAAGCACGTAACCTTCACAAGCTATTGGAACTAGATTTTGATTCCACACACTAGGGAGACATGTCCCACATGTTGTGGCAGCATGTTTAGCAATGTATGAAGCTCTAACAACTTCTAAACTTGGTTAATACACATCAAACCTTGCCTAAAATGTTCTAAAAGACTACAAATCTCCCATACACCTTGAACACTATCATGGAAGCCTAAAGAAACCAAAAACCTTGTTGAAAACCCTAATAAACTACCAAGTTTGGCCCCACACACTGGGTATCAAGTCCCACATATTGTGGCATCATGTGGGATAACGTGTGAGATTTATGACAAGATTTTTCATGTCTACGATTGTTCATAATTTGCCTAATGAATTCCACAAGACCTAGGATGTAAGATTGACCAAGGATTTGACCCTTACAAGCTGTCAAAATTAGATTTTGGTTCCACACACTAGAGAAGCTTGTCCAACACACTATGGTAACGTGTCAAGCATCATGTGGGACTCTAGCAAGCCATAACCCTACTCGAATTTGTCCATACACTACTTGAAATAGTTGAAGACGTCTGAAACCAACCTTGCACAGTCTAGATGTAGTCAAATAAAGTTTAAAAAGCCCCTAACTTGGTTAAAATTCTTCACATTATAGGGATTTAGGTCCCACACACTATCGAGGTACTCCAAAATGCCCACACACTGCAAGAACAATTCCCACATTCTAAGAATTCAATATTTTAGCTTCCTAAAATTGTTTGACCATAAAAAGCCACTTTTCTAATAATTTACACTAAATTTCCACTTATTCTAGTAGTTTACACAAGGTTTTTCCTTATTTTCACAAGATTTTTACTTATTTTAACAATTTATGGCCTTTTTATTAGATTTTTGGTTATGTTAGCAATTTATGACCTATTTCTTCTAAATTTTAGCTTATTTTTACTAATTTTTTTTCTTATTTTGACTATGAAATCATTTTAAAATATAAATTCTATTATTTAATACCATTATTAACCATATTTGACTATGTTCAACCTCGTTTAACCTCTTTCTACATCATTTGATATAATTTGGTGTCATTCAACATCATTTGGTGTTATTTGATATCATTTGATGTCGTTCAACATCATTTTGCATCATTTTGACATCATTTCATATCATTTGATAACATTTTTCATCATTTTACCATCATCTGATGCCATTCAACATCATTTTAAAGGATTTGACACCATTTGATATCATTTGACATCATTTGGTATTATTTTTCCATCATTTGGTGTTGTTTGATACCATTCGACATCATTTTGCATCATTTTAGCTTCGTTTGATTTTATTTGGAATCATTTGGTATTATATTGACTTTATATGGTATCATTTGATCTTGTTTATCATCATTTTACACCTTTTTTAACATCATTTGGCCTCATTTTATTATGTTTTAACATCATTTGAGATTTCTTAGCCTCATTCTACCATCATTTAGCAACATTAACACCTCATTTCACCTTGTTTGACATCATTTTGCATGCTTTTGACCTTCATTTAGCCCTTACTCTACATCATTTGGCCCTTGTTCCACCTTGTTTCATCTCAATCTACCTTCGTTGGCCTTAGTTTATCTTATTATGACATTACTTAGCCTTGTTTGACTTTGTTTTGACTATGTTTAGCTACATTATACTTTATTATTGTAATATTTTGCATTATTTTACCATTTTTAACATGCAAGACTAAATCATGGATACATGGACACAATTCAACCTACCTTTAAGCCTGAATGGACCTTATGGTGATGTCTAATGCTCAATTGACCTAGAATGCCTAGATCTTAAGCTTGGGAACCTATTTGATCATATAGCCTCAATAGAGAAGTCCCTAAAGTGGCCTAAGTACATAGTCAAAACTTTTTACTTAGAGGGCAAAGACATCACAGAGGACTCTTTAGTTGAAATTCACATTACAACTTGTAATGGTTAGCAGAATATGCTAAAATTAAGTTCCTCACTAAAATCCCAGATGCCCCAAGACATTACCAAGGCCCTTTAAGATAACATTAAAGTCTTTGCTTGGTCATATAAAGATATGCTAAGACTTGACCCATGTTTAGTGCAACATAATATCATACTTGACCCTAGTATCAAACCTATTAAGCAAAAATTTTACAAAATTAGACCTAATTTGGCCTTGGCAGTCCATGATGAGATTAAGAAGCTTTACCAAGTGAGTTTCATCTCAGTTGTTAATTATGTAGATTGGGTGTCTAACATAGTGGTAGTTCCTAAGGAAAATGGGATTATTTGTATCTTTATCAATTTCCATGACTTCAATAAGGCAGCTATTGAAGATGATTTCCCTTTGGCTAGTATTGACCAACTTACCCATACTATGATCAGGCATGCCTTGTTATCCTTTATGGATGGTTTCTCAAAATATAACCAAGTTACAATTAACCCAAAGCATCAAATATACACAACCTTCATGACCCCTTGGAGAATGCAAGGGTGACCTATCAATGATGTCATTCAATTTGAAGAATGCAAGGGTGACCTATCAATAAGCCATGACTTACATTTTTAGTGACTACATGCTAGTGTTATTGAATGATTACATTGATGATATAGCCATCAAGTTTAGAGTAGCCGGTGACCATGCACATGATCTAAACCTAGTATTATAATGGTGTCTCAAATATGAGCTTAGACTTAATCCTAAGAAATGTGTCTTTAGTGTTAAAACTAGTAAGATGCTTGATTTCATAGTATCTGAGGTAGGAATACATTTCAATCTTGACAAATTTAAGGCCATAACCAACCTATCAACACCTAGCAACCTTAAATAACTACAAGCTTTATAAGGTAGATTACAATTTATCCGTAGCTTCATCTCGAGACTCACATATAAGCTACAACCCATGCAACACTTGTTTAAAAAGGGAGTTCACCATGAGTGAACTGACCAATGCTAAGAAGCCTTTTATAATATTCAGCAAGAGATAGATCAATTGCCCACCATGTACCCACCTCAAAATGACAAGCATTCTACATCTACCTTGCAATCTCTGAAACCTCCATACCTTCTCTATTATGCTAAAAATGAAACAATGGAGCATATTTATCCATTTATTACTTGAGTCATGTATTGATAGCTTACAAGACCTGATACACTGAAATCGAGAAGCACTTCCTAGCCTTAGTCTTCTCCTTGAAGAAGTGAAGCCACTACCTCTTTAGGAGCCAAGTCAACGTCATATACAAGCATAATGTACTAAGAGCCATAACAACCAATATCTATGAGAGTAGCTGTATAGGTTAATGAAAGGCCATAATAGCTAAGTTCGAACTACATTACATATCCCAAGCCTTAACAAAAGGTCAAGCTCTAGCCACTCAACTTACCACTTCCCCAATTGAGGATAATGCAAACATAGACCATAAATTCCCTTATGAGCATGTCAACATTGTTAATGAGGTACCTAAAAAATATGACAGCATGCACTTTGATGGATCTTCAATTGTACATGAAGCAAGTGTTGTTGTCATCATAACATTACCCTCTAATGAGATCCAACCTTTTTTCTTATCATTTCCAATTCTCATGCACTAATAACGTAGAAGAATACAAGGGTTAATCAAAGAAATGATTGTATCTCATAACCTAGGAATTACATGTTAAATGATCAAAGGTGATTCGCAACTTATGGTCAACTAGGTGACTGAAGTATATGCATGCAAAGCTAAACATCTACAACCTCACTATGACTTAGCCAAAAACTTCATGCTATAGTTTACAGATGTTGGCATACAACACAATTGATCCAACTATATTATAGAGGGTTGTGTTGTATGCCTAAATACTCAATTGTGGTGATGATGAAGCTATTATTTATAGAGGATTGTGTTGTATGCCTAAATCCTCTATAAATCATAGCTTCATCATCACCACAATTGAGTATTTTACAAAGTGGGTTGAAGCTATTCCTTTGAGAAAAACAACAATGCAACAAGTCTGTAAATTTGCCTTAGAAAACATTGTCTCCAATTTTAGCCTACCTTTAACAATTTTCATAGATAATATACCATAATTTACTAGCTGATAGATGCAAACATTTTGTTAAGAATTAAGCATTAAACATTCCTTTTTATTACTAGACTATTCACAAGCTAATAGAAAAGTTGAAGCTACCAACAAAGTCATCATAAACCTACTTAAGAAAATTCCAAGCAAAGGTAAACACAAATGGCATGAACACCTCTTATATTTACTATGGACTTATAGGATAATCTTTAAAACTATAATCGGAGCCACCCCATATAGCCTGGTTTATGGATCTAAAGTTTTTTTGCCTCTTGACCTTCAAGTTTTATTCCTCAAGCTAGCTCTTTCTAACTTCATTAATGATGAGCAAAATGAGTTGCACCCCATGAACCTCAACTTGATGGAGAAATAACAGATACAAATTCTTGTCAACATCAAATGATACTTAGAGATGTAGTAAAAATAGCATCATCATGATCTAAATAGGTGAAAATTCAAGGAAGAAGTCCTTGTCCTCAAGGTCATTTGTGAGCATGTGAATAAATTCTCAACCAATTGGAAAAAACCTTTCTTGGTCACCAAAGCTTATGGAAATGAAGCATTCAAGTTGATAGACATGGATGGAAATGAATGGGCCAACCCAATCAACTATTCCTATCTCAAACCATATTTCATCTAACAGTACCTATTTTCTTGTAGCCTTTGTTTGCTTTTATTTACACGTTTAAATGAATGATCAACAATGATAACTCTAGTAATCTACAACAAGTAAGCTTGCATGACCCTTTACCTTCTTTTGGCCTTGTAGAAATACTACAAATTTTGTATGAATTTGCATAGCAAGACACAAAATTCTTATGTTCTATAAACTGTAACCTATGATGGTTTACATTCACTTATAACCTCTTGTAATCACATGTATTCCCTAACTTGTTTTCTTGTACTCTTAGAGTTGTGCATATAGGATGAGCCTAGATTCATTACAAGGATGCGCTTCATCGCAAAGATAAGTCACCATGTGATCTTGATATATGAGATTTGGTTAGCTTGTTCAATATTATCAATAGTGCTTACCTCACATCACCTCCATTATCCCTCCCAAGCTATAACCCCGTAACCAATTTATAGCCTTCCTTACCTTGTTAATGATGAGAAATCCATGTTTGACATTAATGTACCATGGTCATGTGACATTTCCTTCAAAGTGCTTTGTCGACCAATAAGAAATTGAAGACTTGGCCTCAACAATGAAGCCTAATGAAGGTTTCACTTCCATAAAAAAAAAGGGAAAGAAAATGCCAAGAAATCAAAAAGGCCAATGTAGCCTCAAGTCAAGCAAGTCAACAGGTCTTTAAGAAAAAGAGAGACAAGTGGGCAAAGAAGCCTATTACCAAATGCTACTTCCTATAAACATCATCAAGTAACTAGCAATTGAAGCACAAAGCATGAAGACCTCTTCAATCATTAAACATGTCACCACCATGGCATAGCCATGATGTCAACACATTTAAAATTCTTTGTTCACCCATGTAATCATTCTCTGGTAGCCTATGTAATCATTAACTCATCTCCAACTCTTTACATCCCATTATAAACTTATTTCACCATCGTGAGTACTTCTTAGCATGATTCAACAACTACAAAATCAAGTGTGGAGAGGAAGCATTGGTGATGAACCTGTAGTGGTGTTTTGCACTCTTTGTTGATGTCTCTTAGGTTAACACTCAAAACATCAACAAAGAGGAGTCAATGAAACAGCTCAAGGAAAATTCATGTTGCAATGAAAGTCCAATAGCTCAAAATGTCATTATAACTTGGTAAGGGATCTAAAGGAAGAAATAATCACCTTGTTTCCCCATCAAAAATCCTACTCAGTGGCCTTGTTTTGGCACAATTTGGGTCATTTATTAATGTAAAAATAGCATTTGTAGCTCACATGCTACTAATTCCATTCAAGACAACATATGGAGGCCAAAATGCTTCATACATTGATGAGTCGCCATTTTAGTTAACCACGATATCGCGTATGTGATATTGCGTACGCGATATCGTAGCTTGTCTCCTCATCTATAAATAAGAGGTAGATAGTTCCAATAGGCAGTTTTTTAGTTCTTAGCTTTAAGTGTTTTAGTTTTAAGTAGTTCTTCTCTCAACCCTTCTCTCCCAGTGTATGCCCGCAGTGTGGTGATTGTAATTGTACGGCATCCTTATTCAAGTGTGACATACTTGGATACGCACATGACTAAAAATAAAGATTGAGATTACTTCATCATTGCAGCATTCACTTAGTTTAATTATTTATTTAATTGTTATTTACTACTTTCTTAGTTAATATCTCTTCACCCTAAACTCCTATTAAACATGGAATGAGTACGACTTGATTACGAGCATTTAAGTGTGACTACTTGGTAACCTAGTAGCGTACCTAGGATCTGTGCTTGGCAATCCCAGTGGTAGTCATACACAAGGTCCAAGATGTGTACGAATGATTGAGGAATGAATGCTCATTACACTTAGGCTAGCTTAGATTCTCTCTCACCCTCTCCCTCTTAGCTTAGTTAATATCATTTCCCATTGTATTCAAGAGTAGCAGTAGTATAGGAACATATCATACACCTCATTATGGACTAAACCATACGTGACAAAGTTAACACTAGTCCAGATGGGAAGACAGCGAACTGCGACCTAAGGATAACTATCTAGATACCACAACTAGTTTGTCTACGGAGTTCAACCGAATCACGCGTGAAACGCTCGTATTCGTATGGTTGAGTATAAGGGTACCTCACCACTCATCATTGGCGTCGTTGCTGAGGACGGTGCTAGTTATCTAGATTAGTTATATCATACAAGGTCATTGTACAGGAATTAATGATATATCTTTTAAGAATAAATAATTACAAAAGGTCACATACACATTCACACACAGCTTCACAATCATGCCTCTTCTACAAGACTATAATAATGCCACATCTAGTGAGGAAGTTCATTGGAGAACCAACGAACTATATGACAATGAAGATTAGAGTATGCAACTTGAGGTGGGGATTTCTTATAAACATAAACGAAGGCAACATCATCCCAACACATGAAAGCATAACTTACCTGATGCCGATGAACCCCTATTGGCCACTACAAGCCTAACGCAAATACAAGAGGCTGTTCGAATCTCCCATAGGCATCGTAAAGAGAGCCATCTAACTAGGCTCAATTTAAACAGCTTCCCTAATTTTTCAGGAGGCTATGACTTAGATCCGCAACAACATTTACAAGCCTTCTATGATGCCTATACATGGAACAACATTGATAACGGTTGGCAAAAACTCAAGTTCTTTCCTATGATACTCGTTGGCCAAGAAAAAGTATGGTATAGATTGTTAAAACAAAATTTAATATGACATTGGCCAATAATGGTAGAACTCTTTAACGAAAGATATCAAACCTATGCAAGAGTGTCGACCTTGAGGAAACAAATCCAAGAGTGGAAACAAGCACAACATGAACCCTTGGACATGGCCTTAGAAAGATATTACGCACTGTTAAACAACTATCCATGCCATGAGCTCTCCGAGAAAAGGCTAATTTACCATATCATTGATGGGCTTGATGATGCAACAAGAGAAACCCTAGGGATGTATGCCCAAGGTCAACTATATGAACTACAAACCCATCAAGTCCAAGAGCTTATTAAGCGGGTAGCAAAAGAAGAAGCAGAAATGGCTAGATGGGAGAGTCTTGAAAAACATCAATGGGACCAAAATATCAACTTAACAAAGGTCCATAATCATCAAAAGGAGAAATCAACCCATCTCAAGGGGGAAGAACCATCTTTGCCAGTACAACCATCATTAGAGGAATTCGAGGCAAAGATCAATAAGATGTTGGAATGGACACATAAAAAGTGTGGATAATTTTATCAATATAATTGGAGATAGAGTTTTGACAACCTAAGAAGCAGGACAAAGTATCAGTAGACAATCAAAAAGAAGGGATAAGGAAAATAAGATCTCAACTGCCAATCACACATATGGATGCAACATTTGCCTATACAATCACCCCAAGGGCTAATGCCCAATCTTTTTACATTTATATGAGCATTGGTGAAACACATTACATTCCGAGTTCATATAGAGATACTATGTTCAATCACAGTGGCAACAATCCCAGTCATGGGGGAAGTCACCCCTAAATTACAGACACCCTTCATATCATCCAAATCCAAATGCTTATCTAGTCCAATACCATGTTTCTCCAACTGGGCCAACATACTCTATCTCACCACATTATCATTCTCCTCAATACTATCAGCCCATGTCTCAACATAACCACTACCTTCTACACCTTACACTTCTCCTAATTTTCAACATTTTCATCCTTTCCCTCCTTCTACATCATCACCAACTATTTCTGAAGTGTTTGCACCACAACAACAACCCACAAATGTTACTTATGCTACTATTTCCAACAATAGTGAGAGGCCTCTTCAACATCAAAATCGTCCCTTCTTTAAATATGACCGTAAGAAGGGACAACACAATTCCAAGGCCACTACATTCTCCAACTCACCACAAGCCCAACACTATGGTGCACCCTTCCCTTCGAATCCAATGCCTCATGTCACCTCATCAAGGCCACCAATTAACACTCCAATAACCATACGGCCCAATGAACACAGCCATGGAGGATGACACCCTGATCCTTGCATACCATCTTATGGTCCCAAATATCATAGCAGGTCAACTCTTTATCCGGGAACCACATCTCATAAATTGTCCCTCTATGTTTACTATAATCAAGTGTGTGACCCCAATGGGGTAAGTATGACCAAGTTTCAATGTTTCCAACATGCAAGGATCCTCATCTTTCATTTATTAATCTTTTCCATGCTAAACGGTTTAGTTATGGGGGATATCCCCCATTCTAATAACAAGCAGGATTAATAAATATTTTTCATTTTCTTTAATTTTACAATTTTTGTTTTTGTTTTCCAGTTTTTGATCTTTTAACTTCTTGTTTTATCTTTTTGTCTTTTTGTCTTTTTGGACTTTTTATCTTTTTACAAGCAATCTCATCTATGAATAAAACACTCATGTGGCTCATTGGTTGAGGTGTGTTCTATGTTATCGAGTCTCGAGCAATCAATTATGTGGATAGTGAGCCCATTACACCCACTCATCCATTCTACAAATACGAGGTTCTGATCAAGGGTACAGTGATATTCTTGACATTTTTAAACTTAAAATTAATTTTGTGTTCATTGTACCCAGAATGAAGAAGGACTGACCAAGAGGGAATGATTAGGGTGTGACATCAAGGGGACTTGCGGATTCTCTTTGGTGTCATCTGTGAGAGTTATCATGCAGCATCGTTGTACTAAGATCCTTGTAGATCTAACGAAAAATGGGAGTAAGAGTCATCAAAATACACTTAAAAATCCAATGCTATTCTAGGAGGTTCCACTGGAAAGACATGCATCCATGCCTGAAGGTTGGCGGCTTCTCTGGATTTAGCAATCGAAAAAAAAAAGAGAAGAAAGCAAGAAAGAAGAGAAGAGAAAAAGAAAACAAAAAGAAAAGTATCACAAAACAAAAATCACTCCTCCCTTGAATAAAACACCAAGTGATCGTATGCCTTGTTGCTATGGTACTCTCATAGTCTCTCATCATGAAATAAAATAATGCGGTGTCACTGATCAGAGGAATGGACTTGGTCCTGATCTTGGAACGATGAGTTAATGACACATTAATCATGCTTTACACGTAGGATTCACTGTGCCCTGGGTCAGTTACCTCATGTCCCGATCTCTACAATCCCTTCTATACCCCATCTCATCTCGTTGTTCATGTGGTTGTTGCTTGTGTCTTGTGTAGCGTAGAACTCTTACCTCATAATTCTAGTGATATTTACATGCGTGTGTTTTGTGGAATCAGTGCAGATTACATTTCACCCTTCTAGTGCCCACAAACACTTTTAAGTGTGGTTACACAAGGGCATTATAGGTTGGAACCTGCTTTGGGGAGGACCCACTTGTGTAATCTTTTGTAATTTTGACTCATGACATAGCTCTCACACACCGTTTCTTACCCTCAGCATATTTTCCATGATATTCTTTCCCTAATACTATCCCTCTAAAATCCAACGCTCCTATGTACCCTTACGTGACCTTTTTCTCTCACTTACCACCTAAGGCCTTATTGCTCAAGTCCACCCACATATCATTATTTGTGCCTTCAAAACTATCTAACTTACCCTAGAACCCTTTAACATGTGCCCACATGTCCTTAATTTCCATTTTTAATTCCAGAAAAACCTTCAAAATTCAGTATTTTTTCCCTCAGCCTAAACATCGATAGGCCACAATATCGCGTACGCGATGTATCGTATGCAATATCGCGTCCCGTCAAACTTTATATACATGACCCCCCCACAACACTTAACATCATTTTTCATAATTCATGCAACGGAGTTTTTCTCTACGACTTGCGGTTGTGAGACCCTTACTTTTCTACCTATATCTCGGTCGCTGGTACTCCGATTTTTATTCCATCTAAACCTACTTGAACACGGAGTGCTCAGCTTAGTCATGGGGGAGGGACACACGCCGAATAGCACATAACTTTTTTGGAATTTTTCATCACCCGAAGGACATCATCAAGGGTAACTAGCTATAACATTAAGGATAATTGTGCCGAAAATAATTTCATCGCTTTAGGTACACCAAGAAACTAAAATTGGAAACCACCTAAGTAAAATGGACTCACTATTATAATCTTTAGGGAAACATCACACGGAGATAAAATAAATTAATTAAGGTAAATAGTAAGGTATACCTTAACTTCAGAAATAGCCTTACTAATGCTTGGTCCCATGTGATTGCAGATGGCCCCGAAATGTGGGCAACAGGAAGGTCTTGCTCAAGGTGGAAGTAAATGCCCTAGGAGAGGCGAAGAACAAGTCCCTGCTGGACAACATGCAGAGCAGAAGGAACAATCATTTAGCATTCATCAAGAAGACCCTGCTACTGTACAATCTGGGTAGGCAGAAGGAGGAGCTGCTGCAGTGCCTGAATAGGGACAACATCTCATGTTGCCCCAGGATTGTGTTTAGGCTATCCACAAAAGGACCACATTCACTGTGGTGATTGTGGAACTAAATTTTGAATCTTTCGCAGAGTTCGCTCCTGAAGTTGTTAGGGATCACCTCAAAGGGTCTCCCCTATGGCCTATCCTCTCTAAAAGCGGTGCCTGGTACTTAGGGAAAACGTACCAATTTTAGCACAACAAAGAAGAAGGCGCCATGATTAACATTTGTGGTGTGATTGTTGATTTCTTTGTTCAAGCCATTTCGGAAGTATTAAACCTTCCGAATACAGGGCCAAATGCTCAGAACCAGCTGGACACTTTCAGAACCAAGCAACTTAATAAACTGTTGATAAAGAATAAGAAGGTGGCAGAAGAAAAAGAGAAGGCTGTTTGGGATGCCTCTACAGCACAGGCGCAAACTCATGTGCATAACAAGGCACTCAAGGCCTTACAAGAGGAAAACAAGTAGCTTGTTGCTGACAACCTTCGGTTGACCTCTATGGAGAAGCAAAAGAATGTTCTTGAAGAACAATTTCATCAATTGCGAGAACAATTCATCTGGGTTAACCAAGACATGAGCCATTTAGCTAGGGAGAATCGAACCCTCTCAATGGAGTAGGTACACGTCATCTGCCAAAAAATAGCTATTGAAATAAGTGTGTGGCAAAATGAGGCTAAACAGCATGAAAAGCTAAAGGAGCACTTTCGAGACCAGGTGGAGATGTACAAACAAATCCTTGAGTAAGAGATCCATATGGCCAAGCCCCACATCAACGCTATTAGTGCTCAACACACTAACTGGCGGGCCATATTGGACACATATGCCTTCGCCCACCAGGCAGAAGTTAAGAACTGGAACCTGCAGATCCAGGATCTTACAGAATACATGGAGTTGGCAAACCTGCAATATGCCAACCTTGCCATGTTAACAGCAGGATGCTTAAGAACAGAGCTTGAACAATAGGTAGCTACCACCTATAGCAAATATGAAACAGAATTTGCAGAACACAAGAAGATATTGCAAAAACTGGACATTACAAATTCTAAACTTGAGGTGGTGAAAGCAAGCTACCAAGGACAAAAAGGTGTCACAATAGATTTGGCTCAATGGCTTGCGTATTTTCAAGAATACAAAGGTAAAGCTAGAGCCTACGAGGAGGAACAACGGATGTTTGCGGCTTGGTATGTCAAGGCCAATCAAATGTTTCTGCAACTACCCTACCCATGGGAGGTGCCAACTCCATCAAACATTGAAACATTAGCATGGACGGCACAAGATCCCTGAACTAAAGAGGAGAAACTCTAGGCCATACTTCAATGCCAACAAGTCCCAAGACCTAGAGCACAAGACAAGGGGAAAGCACCTATGGAGGAGCCACTGCCACCAAGAACTACATGAGTTCCACCAATTTTGCAGCTGTAAGATTTCCTTTTGCACTCTTTGTGTTGTGTCTCAATTTTTTTTTGACTCCACACTATGGCATAAACCCATTCTCATCATTCAATAATCTTGTACCTATCCACTGTGTAATCAATGGAGCTTATTCTCACTATAACTCAAGGACGAGTTTTCCTTCAGTCGTGGGGGTATGATGAGTCACCATTTTAGTTAACTGCAATATCGCGTACGCGATATCGCAGCCTGTCTCCTCATCTATAAATAAGAGGTAGACAGTTCTAATAGGCAGTTTTTCAATTCTTAGCTTCAAGTGTTTCAGTTTTAAGTAGTTCTTCTCTCAACCCTTCTCTCCCAGTGTATGCCCGTCGTGTGGTGATTGTAATTGTATGGCATCCTTATTCGAGTGTGACGTAATTGAACACGCACATGACCGGAAATAAAGATCGAGATTACTTCATCATTGCAGCATTCACTTAGTTTAATTATTTATTTAATTTTTATTTACTGCTTTCTTAGTTAATATCTCTTCACCCTAAACTCCTATTAAATGTGGAATGAGTACAACTTGATTACGATCATTTAAGTGTGACTACTTGGTAACCCAATAGCATACCTAGGATCTGTGCTTGGCAATCCCAGTGGTAGTCGTGCACAAGGTCCAAGATGTGTACAAATGATTGAGGAACGGATGCTCATCACACTTAGGCTAGCTTAGATTCTCTCTCACCCTCTCCCTCTTAGCTTAGTTAATATCATTTCCCATTGTATTCAGGAGTAGCAATAGTATAAGAACACATCATATACCTCATTCTGGACTAAACCATACGTGAAAAAGTTAACACTAGTCCAGATGGGAAGACAGTGAACTGCGACCTAAGGATAACTGTCTAGATACCACAACAAGTCCGTCTGCAAAGTTCGATCGGATCCCACATGAAATGCTCGTATTCATATGGTTGAGTAGGGTACCTCACCACTCATCATACGCAGGAAAAAATTAACCTTTTAAGTCTCACACATTACACATCTCAATCCCACACACTATGGTAGCATGTGGGGTAGTGTGTAGAACTTGGGCTATAAATTCATATGTTGTGCATTAAAACATCACATGTTGTGGTAGTGTGTGGGGTGATGTATGACACTTGGGTTTTAAACCTACATGCTACACTTTGGTCTAGAAATATCATGTAACACTCTAATGAGTGTATGAAACTATAACAAACACTAGCACAACACATTTTTAGCCTATAAATACTAAACTTAATGCATTTTTAAAGACCTTTTTAAGAAAACTTTTGACAAATCACTTAGCAAGAAACACTAGAGTATTGTAGCAAATTTTTTGTAACTTTTGCAGCCTTGGCAGTGCTAATTTCTAAGTGTAGAACCCAAAGCAAAATTTATTGCAATGAAAATCAAATTAGGAAACCAGTGTAGACTCTATGTAGAACACACCCTGTAGTCTACATCGAATCACACCAAATACTTTAATTTCTTAGGTTTTAAAAGCCTTGATTTGTACCTTTTCAAACCCTTATTTAAAAAATGTGGTTTTAAGGATACCACAACCTTTACAAAGTTTGATCTCTGCAATGGGTGTTTTCACATGAAAACACACCCAACCCCTCAAGATCCCAACAAGTTTAAAATGTGAATTCAAGGATCCCACAACCTTTACAATAACTTGAGCTCTACATGGGATGCTTTCTCTCAAGAAACACATGTAACCCCACAAGGTCCCACTAAGCTCAAGAGATGCCTTCCCACAAGAAGCACATCAACCCTATTGGACTTACAAAGGGAGAAAGGAAATCAGGGAGAGAAAGTACTCAAATTACAAATTCCTTGCTTTGCAAATCTTGAAAATTACAATACTAAACTCACAAAAGATAAAGAATTAAAGAACAAATCAATTCATAATATGTGTATAATGAAGGGAATATTCGTGTGAACAGTGCTTTTTCTTTTCATAAAGATCTCATTTATTTTATAGCCTTTATCATTGTCAAATGACCATTAGAATTCATGCAACAGCTAGTTAGGACATCTCATTTGAGCTTGGGATGTCTCACTAACTTTCAGATGCTTACATGTGAGATGTCTCACTTTTGCTAGGATGTCTCACATGGGACATCTTAACTGTACTTGGGACATCTTAACTGTACTTGGGACATTTGTTGTTTTTCTAGGACATCTCACTCAAGATTTGGACTTCTTATTAGGAGCATCTGCTATTCCTCTAGGATGTCTCAACAAGTATGAAAATATCTTCTTTTGACTTTTAGACATCTTGCAGTCTTATGACTTTTTCAAACTCTTACAATCTTTGCTTGAGACTTTGTTACTTCAGATTAACAACTTAGCTCTCATCTTGGTCTCGACATGCTCTTTGTCTTGATCTTGTCTTTTCCAAGTCCTGCAAGATTCCACAAACATAGTTTTCACATTCTCCATTTTCTAAGGTTTTGACATACCAAAAGGTCAACAATCTTTCCCTTTTTGATGATGTCCAAAACATGAGAAAATGGGTTAGCATAACATCATAATATCATATGATAAGCAAATAAATGCACAAATACACACACACACACACATACATATATAACTAAGGATGAAAATGAAATTGATAGTTATTAATGATCACACATCCCTTAACATAGGTCTCCTAGGGTTGAAAACAAATCCCATCAAGAGCTAGCCATATTTGATCATAATGCAAGTTAAAAAAAAATAATATTTCATAAAGCACATAATCAAAGCTTTTCAATTGCTGTCCAAGAATGTTTCAATTCAAAAGGTTGAGCACTTGAAAAACAAGTATCCTGTCTCTGAAATAATCAATCACCATGTCATGATAAACAAAAATGTATGATCAAGAGTATGTCATGAATGATAGCCACTAGTAACGAAAGAACTATCTATTTTATATGTCCAAAAATCTCAACTCTAGTTTAGTCATATAAGCATCTCAACTTTAGATCAGTCATATAAGCATGAAGACTATATCCACAAAGATACTAATAATAACCAAGTCATAAATAGTTACCAATATCTTAAACTCTCTTCCCCTTTTTGGACATCAGCAAAAAGATAACTTAAATTAATTCCATTGGAAGAAGACAGTAATAACACCTTGATCTAAAAAAATACCCAAAAAATTAAATCTCTTCTAATTAATGTCTTAAGAGGATCCAACATTCAAGTAGGAATAGCTCCATATCCTACCATGCCCGATAACTCAATAAGATGCCTTATCATATCAAGTATATATATCTAAAGTCTAGCATCTAAGAACACTTCTCTAAATTTATCCAACATAATCTTGTACTTACACATTTTACCATTTAGTTATTTCTGAAGTCCAACATAATTAGAGTAGGCCTGTAGAGCACTTCTTTCTCATTTTGTAATGAATGCTAGAGCTAGAAGTCTTACTGCTTAAGTGTCCTTTTGGTGAGAAACTCAAAAGGCTTCTCCTACATTGGTGGCCCAAAAGATAATGATTATTGATGAGGAATAGGCTTCCCCTGCATATGTGCTAAACTTCTTTTTAGTTTCTATAGCCATAATGCATTTGTTGTAGAGAGAATGGTATTCTCTCCTTAAGTCTTTTAGGATCATCTTGCTCCTTGTAGAGATGCATCCCAAAGGATAGGATAACACCAATAGCAACTTTTGCATCAATAATCATCTACATAGTAATTCTAAGATCGAGTGTAAAGACTTTTGGAATCTAAAGTATCTCATTAGTAGTATCCATGATTCAAATATTCTCAACATAGATAGCAAATTATCAATAAGAAAACCCCTTTATAATGTTTCCTTCCTAGAATGTCTATGAATTACAATTCAAGACTTAAACCACTTGAAACCATTAATTACTATCAAGGGTCCAAATGACTTAATTTACCAATGTTCATAAAAAATCCTTTTAAAATCATTTGGAACATTAAGACCAACACAAGGAGGTAACTATAACATATTCCTAGTCTAAGTAATACAGAACATAATATGATGATTAGAGCTTGATCAAAAGGTAAATATGTTCTAACAGCAATAATAGAATATAACAAGCAATCTTACCAAAGCTTACCTTATGTGTTCTTGGTCCTTGATCCTTCATTAAGATAAGTTAATTCAATGTCACATTACTTTTATCTATAACTCAACATCTTATAAGATCAAGTAAGGATTTCTTTGGATTTATAAAGATTTCCAGTAGCACCTGTAGCAACCGAAAACGTCGATGGCTGGAAAACACCGAGGGGTAGGCAAGTGTGATAGTTTCGACCCTGTACCCGTGGGAGGGCCGTGCTGGGTGTGTGCAGATATGGGGCACCCTGAATGGTTTGGTCGATTAGACAGGGACTTACATCGGCATCTATATAGCCTTTTGCAACATATACTTTTGAGAGGGAATAGAAATGTGAAATAATGCTTGAAAGTAAATAAAGCAGAAAAATGCGACAACAATGCGAAGTAATGCTTGAAAGTGAATAAAACAGAAAAAATAATGTGAACAAGACAATAAGCAAGAAATAAAGTAAAATGTAGTTAGAAAATTGCACCACTCCGAAGCTACAGACTTGCTCTATCAGGGCGGATACAATTGGTTGCACAACGTGACGGAGTGCAGAGATCCCGAGAGTAACCAGGACGCGTGAAGCAAAGCAGGTGGTACACTTTGGGGTGGACTTAGACGTTGACAGTGCAAGGATTCTACCAAGCTGGTAGAAACAGGGGGGACAGGACAAAATACCAACTAAAAGTGCTAACTGTTTGCAATGTCAAACAAGAAGCTTACAATATTATCATAATGTGCCGGGGAGAGAGCTTGAACGCTAGAGAAAAAGAAAGAGTATGAGACTTAGCAAAAGAGTGCCAACCGAACCGGGGATTGGACCTCTTTTGAATGCTGTTTTCCAGAAAATTCCGAACCCTTTGAAGCCATTTTGTTCAAAATTTTTCAACTACTTTGAATGCTATTTCTCGAGGTATTTATAGGGCCAAAGGACGCGCGTTGACCTGCTGGCACCACACATGTCGTATATGACCATTGGACCTGCAAGATCGTTGTAATGCGAACTTGCTATGCTACAACTATAAACCTGCCATGTCGTAATTGTGTTGTCAGCATCTGGAGACATGTGCCAATAGTCCAATTAGGTGAAGTGAATTGATTTTGCACAACCACCCGCATGCCTTGCTATGCTTTGTAGCGTAACATGCTTGGCGTAGCATCTCGTTGTTCATTCTGCTATATGTGTGATGCATGCCTTGCTATGCTATCGTAGCGTAGCGTAGCAACCGGCCTTAGTCGCAAAAGCTTTGTTGATTTTATCAACTTTGCTTCCTATGATGCATGTCTCGCAAACTTTGCTACTTCTATCCTTTGAGTTGCCTTCTGTCTCTTCCGCAAGATTGCTATACCTCGCTGCGCCTTGTAGCTCAATGTAGCGTAGCATCAAACATGGTCCGCTGCTTCCTGGCGGAAAGGGACATTGGTGAAGGATTTGAAATTGAGCGTGGGGAACTATTGGTGAAGCTATTGCCATGCTATGCTACGTTATGTGGCGTAGCATAGCGTCGCACTTCGTTCTACAACTGCCTTTCGAAGCTTGCTACGCTACATGGCGAGGCGTAGCGTAGCGTAGCAGACATCATGACTTAGAAAACTTGCCGAACTATTCCTGGCACACCCAAAATGCTACTGCCAACTTCGCACCATTTTTGAGCAGGCTGTTGACCAGGCGGGCTACTTAGGTGGACAGGCAGGATAAGCCGTAGAGCCTGTTTACACCTAAAGTAGAAAATTTGTGGAACTGGCCAACCCTGACTCATAGCATTCTCTTCCTAATGAACTACCGTAGTGCTTACATGGGTTGCAAGGCCTGGGGAAGCTAAAATGACCTCGCATTTTTTGAGGTGTTTCATTGGCCCCTCTTTGTCGACGTCTGGAGAATAGACTCGATAGACGTCGGCAAAGAATACGAAACACCGTAGCAGGCGAGATGCTGCAGTTGTCGCTTGGTGAGTGTCAAGACATTGCTTGGCCCCACTTGAGAGTGTTGCATTGGTTTTGCAAAGGTTAAGGTAGAGAGCAAAGATGATGTTTAGCAGAGTTCCTCATCGGAATGCTCTAAGGGACTCCTTTGCATTTTCATCTTTAGCTGGCGCTATTCTTCAACCTCTCATAGGACGGCTCCTCCCTTCACAGGATGAGTTGCATTACATCCGTAAAGATTTTGGACCCGCCTACCAGTGTGTTCCATGCGACGAGCTCTGTTACGCGCGCCATGGAACTGGCACTGTGCTCACTAAGTGACAAGCTGCGTTACGCACGCCATGGGAGTTTGCACTCTGTAGTAGCCAAGCTAGCCGAGGCAGTTGCTTTGCAATGTTGTAGCATTTGCTGCTGTGGTGAGATGTGTCTATGAGGAAAAGGTCTTACTGGCTGCTAGCATTGTTGTTACTCCTGGGCACCGTCGCTGGTGTGAGATGCCGAAAGCAAGAAGGCCAACAATGGCCTTGGCAATACCAGCGTGGAGAAGCTGGCCTCCAAGGCACTGGGCGTTGTTGCGGGTGTGAATGCTCTGAAATCCCTTCTAGGGGTCTGCATTCCTGATTCAGCTATGAGATCAGTTACCACATAGCTAACGTCGTGCAAGCCCAAGCGTTGGTAGGGAGCTGGAGCAACAATATTGTGGCTGGGCCACCATACTACTGGAACTCCAGATGCGGGAGCTAGCCTAAGAACCACCATCAGGGTGATGGACCGTGGCAACGGTAGGTTCAAAGAGCTAGTGTGACGTCATACGGTGTCTTCGAAGGGTCAACACGATGCCAAGGGTGGTGGCGTCGCGTATGTCTCAGACTGCGTTCTCAGTGTGTCGTGAACGGCGTTCCAGAGCTACGACGTCCCATCCACACGTTAGCATCGTGCCCACTCGTTCGATATGTATCTAGTACTAGTGCATGCTGGGGATATAACACAAACCCAGTATAAGGTCTTGGTAGAACACATGTTGGTTTAAGGTCCCAGTGGACCGCCGTGCCAGTTTAAGGTCCCAGCAGACCGTACATGCCAGTTTATCGTTGTAGCGAACGTGCAACGCAAGTTTATAGTTATAGTGGACTAACAGTGCTAGTTTTATGTCGTAGCAAACGGTACTTGGTGCAACTGCTAGTTTATTATCGTAGCGGATGGTGCTTGTTGTTGTCGTTGCACTTCAGACGTAGTACGGCTTGAGATACGAGTGGTTCACCAGGTTGGCGAACTCGTTGCCATGGCTCCATTTCTGAAGGCTTTGGTGATCACGTAAGGACCTTCCCAATTGGCTGAGAATTTGCTCACGTGCTCACGGATGGCCTTAAGGATGAGATCTCCTTTCTGCACTGGTCATCGATGCAGGTTTGCACGGTGCTTCTGCAGCTGTTTGCTCTGGTAATGCTCAATTCGTCTTAGCGTCAGCACACGCTCTTCCTCCACTGAGTTAAGGTCAATGGTTCGTGACTCGTTGTTCTAGGCTTCGCTCACGACATCCTTGAGGATCATTCGAAGTGAGGGTACCTACAACTCAAGAGGCAATATAGCTTCAAATCCGTAAACGAGACTGTAGGGGGTCTTACTTGTTGCAGTTCTACAAGTCGTTCGGTAGGCCCAGAGGATGTAGAGGATTTGCTTGTGCCACCACCTCTTGCTGTTGTTGAGCATCCGCTTCAGCATGTTGATGATGGACTTATTTGTAGCCTCTGCTTGCCCATTTGCCTATGGGTAATAAGGGAAAGAAAATGATTGTTTAATGCCTAGATTGCTATAGAAGGTTCGGGTTTCCGTACTGCTAAACTATGGCCCATTGTCGATCACAAGTCATTGGAAGCCCAAACCTTGTCACAATGTTGTCGAGGATGAAATGGCAGATTTGCTGAGATGTCGTCTTCCTTAGAAGAATAGCTTCCACCCACTTGGTAAAATACTCTGTGGTGATGATAATGAAGCTATGCCCCACGGAGGACTTAGGCATAATAGGCCCTATGAGGTCTAATCTCCATCATTGGAAGGGCCACGTGATTTGCGTTGGATGCAGATCTGTAGGTGCTATATATATGAGATTTGCGTATCTTTGGCACGTGTCGCACATCTTGACTTTCGACATGCTGTCATGCTCCATGTAGGGCCAATAGTACCCTAAGCGTCTGATTTTCGCAACCATAGCCCTGGGCGCTATTTGTCCACCGCACAACCCTTCGTGAACTTCATTAACTACCTTTTGCACTTGCTCGCCACCCACACATGCTAGCAATATCCCGTCGTAGGATCGTCGACACAGGGCATCATTTCCCATGAGCACGTATTGCCGACCATGCTTACGGATTGTATCTCTCTGGGCAAATGTCAATCCACCTGGGGGTTTGCCGTGCTGTAGATAAGCTTTACTCTTGGCATACCACTCCGGGACATCCACAACACTGACAAAGGCCACATGTTCTGCCTGAGTGATAGGCTCTATGCATTCTATGATCATGGTTGGCAAGTTTTCCAAGGAGTATGATGGGATGTTTAACACGAGGGTAGCTAAGGCATCTACTACGATGTTCTCGTTACGTGCCACGTGTCGCACATCAGTGGTTGCGAATTGTTTAAGTAGGATTTTTGCTAGGTCGCAGTAGGGTTGCAGGTGCGTAGCCTTGCAGGCATAGACTTCAGTGATTTGATTCATGACTAGTTATGAATCTCCCCAAATTGCCATGTGTTGTATGCGCAACACTTGGGCAGTTAAGAGGCCTCTAAGTAGCCCCTCGTATTTTGCCATGTTGTTGGTGCAAGGGAACGCAAAACAATAAGCAGATGGGTGCATTTCCCCAAAGGGGAATGTGATCGTGGCAGCAGCGCTACCTCCTCGCACGGTTGAGGTGCCATCGAAATGTAAGGTAGCCTCGAAATGTGATGGGATGATGGTGACATTGCTAACATATTCGTCTAAGAACTCGGGGTCTATTGTAGCACAGTCATCGACTAGCGAGCCCGTAAGTTGGGTCGCTATGGCTTGACCCTTTGTCAAAGATTGACTTACGTAGCATAGGTTGAACTCCGTGTTTATCGCCTTCCATTAGGCTATCTTGCTACTTTCGTATAGGTTACTGGTGATGGCCCAGAGTATATTGCTTTTGCAAATGATGTTGGTCATTCTACGAAACAGGTAATGCCGCCACTTCTTTAGTGCGAACACTAGGGCTAGGTAGTTCCTCTCCACTTCGTTGTATTTCACCTTGTGTGCTATTAGTGCATGGCTCAAGTAATACACTGGTATCTTAGAAGTGTCGGAGGTGGTAAGGTATATGAAGAAAGGCTTGCCCCTTTGTGGCGAGTGCACCATTGGGAGGTGCAAGAGCTCCTTCTTCAGGTCGTCGAAGGCTTGTTAACACTAGGTTGTCCACTTGAAGTCAACCTAACTATAAACCTTCAAATAAATTGCACTCTATCTTGTAAACCACGTAACTTCTTAAGGTTTGTGGGAGGCACTAGGTTAACGATGGCCTTGACTTTGTCGGGGTCCACCCGTATTCCAGCCTCTGATACTATGAACCCTAACATGCGTCCTGTTTTTACCCTGAAGATGCACTTCTTAGGATTGAGGTGTAGGTCGTGCATTTGGCAACATTTGAGGACTACCCCCAGATCGCGTGAGTGATCAGCTGCCTCCTTGGACTTAACCGCTATATCATCTACGTAGTCGTTTAATATTTTTTAGGATGTAGTCACTGAAAATGTAAGTCATGGCTCGCTGGTAGGTTGCTCCAGCATTCTTGAGCCCAAATGGCATCATGGTATAGTAGAAGGTCCCCCATGGAGTCATGAAGGTTCTTGACAATTGGTGCTCTAGGTTAATGCGGATTTGGTTGTATCTAGAGAAATCATCCATGAAGAATAGCATAGCATGGCCGACCATGGTGTCGATGAGCTGATCAACACTCGGGAGTGGGAAGTTATCTTTGATCGTTGCCTTGTTCTAGTCTCAGAAATCTATACAGATCTATATCCCTCCCATTTTCTTCAAAACTATAACGACGTTGGACACCCATTCTGAATAGTCGACCACGTGGATGAAACCTGCTTGGTATAGCTTGGTGATTTCATCCCTCATAGCTAGTGCAATTTCCAGCTTAACTTTGCGAGCTTTTTGCTTGACTGCCTTCACATGTGGGTTTAGGACGATGTTGTGCTAAATTAATCGTGGATCTAGACCTGGCATGTCGTTGTATGACCATGCGAAGACATCGATGTTGTCGTGCAGAATTTTAACTACACTTTTATGTGTTTGTGTGTCTAGGAGAAAGCTAAGTCTTAACGTTTTCGCCTCCTCCTTTGACGTGGTCACAAGTGTCTCAACAAGAGGATCCTCGGTTACATCCCCGGCCTCTAAGTCTAGGGCTTGGACCAGGTGCCTAGGCCAATCTGGGGATGCTTCTAAGGCTGCTATAGTGCTAGTCGTAGTTGACCCCCAATCGATCATGTCGGGGTTCAACTGTCTCGTGAGCTTGCCCTGTGGCCCTACTAATGTCAAACGCGTGGAAAGGTCACGATGGATTCCCATCTCTCGCTTGACCTACCATTATAAAATGAAAGCTTGGTTAAGGGATGTCACAAATTGTGTGAAACGAAAATTTGCAAAGCAACGCCAAGATGCAACTTACTAAGTGTGGCAATGTAAAGATTGAAAGTTTGCTAGTTTAAGGTCGTGGCGGACCACCAAGGCACAAAAGTGTAGAATTACTAAAGGAATAAAATTGCTAATGTAAAGTGTGAAGCTGTGTAACTATTGCTATGCAAATGCCAAACTGCTAGTTTAATGTCATTTCGAACTGTTAGGTCAAAACCTTAACAAGTAAGATAGTACTATGCAAAACAGGAAATTGCGAGCATGAGAAGTATCAGATCGCCAATGCAAAAAAGGAAACATGAAACCGCCAAGAAATGTGATATTTCCTATGTGGGAGAAGATGAGATAACCACTGATGTAAGCATGTGGTGTTGTTAGTTTAATGTCATTGCAGACCGCGAACGTAACGGGTTGAAACTACCAATTTAGGATCTTTTCGGACCCTGAGGGGTACAACTACACTAGGATTACTAGTTTAAGGTCTTTTTGAACCCTTAATCGAAAACAAATATTATTTTTTATTTTCAGAAAGGTAAGTAGTTGGCTTGAAGCATGTCAAGGCTTTAATGCTAATAGTGTTATGATGTCGTGGCGAGCATGCTATGCTACACGGCATGCTCCGCATTAATCAAAGAGAGAGAGGGTGGCAAGTTTCCCTCGTCTTTTGGCCATAAATAAGGGTTATACCCTTGCAATTTTGCCATTTTTATCATAAGAGCACAGAACCCTCATTAGAGCACAAGGTGATTTCGGAGCGCGAAGCAATTGTGTTGATCGATTAGCAAGGCGAATTTCTTCAGCGAAGGACATAAATTTGTAAGCAGGGCAATGGCTCCTAAGACCCATTTGGTGCTTGCAAAGGTTGACGAGGTGAAGAAGACCCTGAGGCATGCACCACAAGCACGCGTTCCAACATGCAAGAGCACACCGTTGACCTAGTAAGTTACTTTGTCCTCTTTGCCTTTTTTGTGTTGTGCTTTCTATCATTCCTTGCTCTTGTTTTGCGTCCTATTTGTTTACGTCCATTCTTGGCTATCTGTGTTTTCTGTGGTTGCATCATTTTGGCCTTTACACTATTGCGGTCGTTGTTTCGACCGTGGAAGATGTATAAACATTGCATCGTGATTGCATGCAAGGCCGTCGAAACCGCCACCGCCGTGGTTGTTACAACCGCAGGGGCTAGAGCAGTTTAAGTTGCTTGACCTTAGCATGCGGCAAAGTAAAACCCTTAACGAGGCTAGGCCATGATGTGATGTGGCAATGTAACACCTGTTTTTTTAGACTATGTCATCAGTTGTTTTGCTGCTACGCTAGGCTTTCACTCTCTTGTTACGCTACGTGCGGGCAGAGGGTTATGCTATGCTATATGTATGGACTGCTAAACATTGCTATGTTGCGCATGTATTGCGTTTAAGTGTGATGCTAATATTTTCTGATTGCATTGTGTAGAGCAGGACCAAGGTCCTAACTAATCGTTTTGGACATTAGCGAGGTCTTGTGCCATGTGAGCAGACCTGTTGCCAACGCTCCCCCTCCCCAGATACGTTTGGGAGATCAAGCGGTTTGGTTCAAAAAAGGGGCACAAGACTTTTTGCAATTCCTTCTCAACCACTTTAGTGTGATTTTTTGGTCTTCCTTAAAGGAGAAGGAGGCATCTAGCATAATAGAAGCCATGTTGCCAGGGACAAATTGGGGCATCCTGAGATATTTTACCAACGAGGCAATCATGAGCAGGCAAGGAGAAGGATCCAGCCAACACTCAACAGGGTTGAGGCATTTAGCCTGGATCTGGGACATGTCGGAATTCAACTGCTATCACCAGTACAACACATTGTTTCTTGCACGTGACATGGCGACGTACTTTCAAAACCCACAGGGGACTGTCTATTGTGCTGGCGAGTGAGCTTTGCATCTTTGCTTTGCTTTGTTGTGCAACGCTGGCCATACCGACTGAAGGCTTAACAGTGTATGTTTGTCACTAGGTTTTACATTGATGATGACGAGGTTCACGACCAACTGGGTCTGCTAGCTACAGTGTCGCTAGCCTTACGGGAGTTTGCTTCTGCCAAGAACTTGCAGGCGAGTGTGATTGGTCAATGCGAGGGAGAAGACCGTACCTATCTACGCACGCTCTGCATTCTCTACAATCAGTGTAGGGAGAAGGGTTGGCTAGATAAGGAGTGGAAAGAACCTTCAAACAAGTCACAGTTGAAAAGGTTTTGATTGAACTCTCGTTGTTCCCGTTACCATATAGACCTGATGGGTCAAAAGGTAGGTGCTGCATGCTCAAGTGTTTTCGTAATCTTTGCATTCTCTGCAGTGTTATGCTAAGTGCATTTTGTGAAAGTTGTTGCAGGGGCAAAGAAACCTCATGAGGTGACGGTGGTAACTGCCGAGAGGCAAGGGGCAAATATCTACTTCAAATACGGCGAAGTAGCAACAAGCCAGAGCTGGTTAGAATGAGGGACCCCGGACTCCTTGCTCGACTAAAAATTTGGCAGTTCACAGCGTTCGTGGCCAAGACAGCGTAGGAGAGACGCCCCCTATAATAACCGGCAACGTGACATGAGGTGAACGTCTCATAGCTAAGACCGTGCCCAAGGAGTTACGAAGGAAGAGACCTCCCCCAACTAGGGAAACCCTTCATGAAGAGGAGGGACGAAGACTGTGGCTCAAGCTACAAAGGACGCAACCCTCCATTAGTAAGAGTTTTTGTGTAATGCTTACTTTACTATAGTTTGCTACGCTATGCTACGCTAGGCAGTGCAGCATAGCATAGCATCTATTTTGAACCAACTTGTTTTGAATCGACGCAAGCATGCCTTTTTTGCTTAGCAGAGGAAGAAGAAGATGAAAAAGAAGGCAATGAGGAAGTGTCGGCCCTTAGGACAGGGGCGACAAATAAAGACATGGAGGCCCCAGTCTCAGAGGAAAGGGCCCCAGTCAGGAATAAGGGAGCTCCTGTCTCTAGGGCAAGGGCCCTGGTCATTAGGGAGCCTCCTCCTACCGACGAAGAGGCGTGTCCCTTGAATAAAAAAAACACTGGTCTCCTGAAAGGAAAGACACCAGTGCATGAGGAAGGGACCTGTATGGATTTGGCAGGGCCCTCCATCAAGGCTACTACGATCATGTTGCATCCACAAGAAGAAAGACCGCAGTCAGGCACTGGTGAGTTGGTGAGACGTCTGCCTTATCATAGTCCATTTTGGTCGTTGCTGACATGCTTAATCATGTAACAGGTGTTACTGCTAACGCTGCGGGACCTCCTTCAATTCGTGCGGAGTCGTGGGCCGAGATCCCTAACAAGTTTATGTTCGTGCACGGGCTTGTTGTCGACATGATCAGACACCTTCAGCAGGTGAACCCTGACACGGGTAAGTGGCAGTATTAAATGCTCCTATGTTGTTTTGCTAAAAACTTTTGAGTTTCTTGGTTTTGCTATGCTAACGCGATTGCTTCGTTCCTCGTGTTGACGCAACCTCTCAGCTCAAATGGGACCCGACTCGACCCATGAGAATTGACACCATGCCTACACTCTCACCTGATGTGACCCAGGTGTCTCATTGCACGTTTGACGAGAATTACAAGTGCATCTTGCACTCAACACGCTCTATGTGGGAAGGTAGGCGTGTCAATGAGGACCTGTGGAAATAGGCCCATAGGGCTAAGCAGGGAGAGGTCGACCTAGCCGTCAAGGTGGTAGACCTTAGGTCGAGGGTCAACTTTCTCATCAACCGTAACCCTAACGTTGTCGATTGTAAGAGGGTTGTAGATGACTACACCAAGTTTTGGACTGTCGTTCACCAGAACGTTGAATCCACCAGCGAGATAGTCAAACAGCAAATGCAGATGGACTTGCTAACCCAGAAGTGTCAGGATATAAAAGATATCAACGCCAAAGTCTTTGAATGGGGGCAAACCCAGAGAAATCACAAACATGCATACAAGCTAGAGAATGACACCCATCGAAGACTCTACAAAGACGCTGCTATGAAGGCATTCATGTATGAAACATATGTGAATGCCATTGGTGCTTTTGAGGCCTACACTAAGTTCAAAAAGCAAGTGAAGCTAACGAAATCTCCTGACTTGAAGGTGGATCTTCCTACAGGAGAGACCACAACCGCCTCCCTTTCCCCAGAACCTCTAAAATAGATGACCGTGGAAAGGGAGAAAGCTGTTGCTGTGAATGCTGAACCTAGCTATAGGCGTTTGATGGACATTACGATAGAGGAGATTTGTCGTCACCTCAAGCTTGGTCTAGACCAAATACCCCTTGAGACCGACGCAAGCTCCTCTCAGGTTAGTCGCTTTAATGGGTAGATGCTCATGCTATGTTATAGCTTGCATTTGTTACGATTGTTGCCCTAGCTGACTACTTAATTCTTGTGATGCAGACTTTAGATGAGGGTGCGAGACCCGTGAAAGGAGAGAATGAAGAACCAGCAGAAGGCAATGCAGGGGCGAATGATGCATAAGCAGATGAAGCGGAAGCAAGCGGCGAAGGTAATGCAAACGAAGACACCCCATGATAGCATGGGATTTTTTTTTTTAATTGGAAATGCTAAATTTTTGAAAATTTTGCAAACATTGCTAATAGGAGAAAATTTTGAATGAAATAAAAACTTCAGAAAAGAAACTGATTTTATGTTAACTTGTGTACTATGTAAAGTTTTCATGCTCTCGTATGCTAATTTTAGGCCATCTTGGACCATTGCTAGTTTTGGGCCATTTCAGGCCGTTGCGTAACATGTCAAAGCGAAAGGCAACAATGCTAGTTTTAGGACATTTCAGGCCACTGCCAAAAGAGATAGTTTGTTAACAAAGCAACAAAATGATGATGCTAGTTTTAGGCCATCTCTGGCCATTAGCGTAGCATGCTAGAAAAATGGCATGTTAATAAAGTGGAAAGCAATGGTGCTAGTTTTAGGCCATTTCAGGCCATTGCGTAACATGTTGAAAGAACGGCATACTAACAAGGCAAGGAAACGGCGAATGTACAAGGGATGGCAACTTGGTAGGAAGGAGTAGGGTTGCTATGTTGTGCGTAGCTGCTTCTTGACCTGTCGTGGGTTGATCGAAACGTAAGGCCAAGGTGTTTCGCCAGGGCACTTATTCACATCATTGTCCTCTGCTTGGAAGGGCAACTCGACCCATGCGTTTTTGATTTGGGAGTTGGCTCACTAAGCCGGTCCTTCCGTTGAATGATTAATGCATGCATGAACAAGCACTTCATTCTCAGAGGTTGTAACCTCTGAGCCCTGTTCCATGTTTACATTGCTGATTGCTTGTGTTGCCACTTCGTCATCACAAATTATCACCTCCCTACCTGTGTATGGTAAGTGGATTTCCTAGTGTATAGGCAAGGAGACAGCCCTAAGTTGCGCTAACCATGATCTTCCTAAGATCAAGTTAAACATGGGCATTTCTTCGACTACGATGAATGTTGCATCTATGTGGAACTAGTCCCCTGCTACGAAGTTTACGTGAACTGTGCCTTTCACTAGGATGTGTGCCCCGTTGAAGGACCTTAGACACGATGTCGTCGTTGATTTGATCCGGTCGACCAATCCCAACTTATCCACAATAGGGAAGGAAATGATGTTTGTGGCTGCCCCATCATCAACATGTATCCTTCAGATCTGGTGTTGGCCGACCCGAATTGTGATGAAGAGAGGCGCCGTAGTCACTTGACCCCCTTTAGGATCTTCCCTAATGGCATTGTTACGGAAACTTAATTAGGGTGGCATGGGCTCTACAGGTACAGAGGGAAGCATTACTGAGTGGATCACTTCCTCTTCTGCTAGCATGTTTTTTTCGACCAGAATCACCGTTAATATGCGGACTAGAGCTTCTCGATGGGGTACAGATGTCATGATTAAGTCGTACAAGCTCGGTGTAGCATTATTCTGCTTTAGAACTTGCTTGACCTGGGTGAGGGCGTCCAGAAGATCTTGGCCGCCCCTTTGTTTGATGCCTTCTTCCTCTTCTATTCGTCCCAGAAGACGAATCTCCCGAGGAGAGGTGACCTCAGATCTGGGTTCAAATCCCCGTCAGCCGGGTGGTACAAGCTGCGTAACCGTGTCAACCTTCGTCTTTGGTGACAAAGGTGTGGATGCAAGGGGCGAAGGCATAGGCTTGGGAATACCCTTGACGATACTTCCCTTCGACGTCTCGCTCGACCAATGGGCTTCTCACCTTATGGGGTGAGGAGGTTGTTCAATTCTATTGCACGAGCTAGGGGCTGTCGAAGACGTCGGACCCTTGATGACGAATGGAGCTAGAGGTGTTAACTGACGGGACAGCATGGCCTCACCAATAGGTGGTGCAAAGATGGATGCCCATGGTGGGACTTTCAGGATGAAGGGTAGCTGCGAGCTTGGACCAACCGTTGGTGGTGCTGGTGCACTACGTTAAGGCACACGGATCACAAATGGTTGGAAGGGTGGCCTAGGGTCATTGTCAATGCCGATGATGTTGATTACGTAACCGACATTATTGGCATTGAGGGGATCTATGTAGACATACATAGATTGATTTTCAGGCGTATTGGATTGCTTTTGTTCAGCACCAACTTCCCCAGATCGATTAATCTTTGGATGTCATCCTGCAACGACAAACAATAATCCGTGATGTGACCACATAGTTGGTGGTAGTTACAAAACCTGTCTAGCCTGAAACCCCTAGGAACTAGAGGCTCATTGGGCAAGGCCAAAGAAGGATTCCTAAGGAACTCGCAGTAGCATTGATGTCTTACGTTTGCTTCTTCTAACATCTACTTGTGTTGGATGTACCCTATTGCCAACAGTTGCTTTAGGAGTTCTGAAGGTTTGAGAGGCAACGGGGTGTATTTCGAGCGATCTTTGCGCTCAAAATTGGGTTTGGTGTATGCAAATGTCTCAAGCGTAGGTGCAGCAGGTTGCGATGCTTGGCCTAGTTTGTGTGCAGGGTTAGCCGCAGGTATGACCAATTTCTTGTTATTCTTGCTACCGCTACTGCTAGGTTTGGGCTTGGCCTCGATTGCCACAGCGGCCACTATGGTTGTTGGGGCCTTACCTTTGTCCTTCTTTGTGAAGGTGTTCTTGTAAGCGATGTAGGCTGAGTCTTTGCTTGCCTCGGCCACGTCCTGTATGCTCTTAGTTTGAGCGAAAGCCTAACTGAGAGAGCAAGGAGTGAGATAGTATAGTTTAGACTTGATGAAGTCATTTACTGCACCCTTAAAGATAGCCCACAAGTGGGCCTCCGCAATGGGCTCATGGATTTCGTTAAGGGTTGCGCTCCATCATTGAATAAATTTTTGGACTGGTTCTAGCGTGTCTTGTTTCACGCTCATCAACTGATCTAGCGTGGTTTCTGGCTTCAAGTTGTACTTGAAGCGTGTCACGAACTAGGTCAGGAGCTTTTCCAAAGTTGAAATGGATGAGTGTGGCAACACGCGATACCAATCTAGGCCTTTCCTGGCTAGGGACATGGCGAAAACGTGAATGATTGTATGCAGCCATTATTGCAATAGTAAAGACTCAGACTTGAAAGTGACAAGATGCACGTTGGGATCTCCCTCCCCATCATACTTCGTGAAGTGCAAGAGAGACATCCCTAGAGGTAACGTCAAAGCTGGGATTACAGGGCTGACGGGGTCGTCTTGATAGAAGTCCATGACTTGTATCGTGTCAGACCCAATAGCTTTAAGGCATTTTATTTCCTCAATGAGGGTCTGGATGAGCTGAAATGCTTGGTCCAGACCCTGTGACGTTATGGATGGTTGAGGGACTGCAGTGGCAGCTCCCATATGCTACATGGTGGCGATGGCGGGCTGACTCATCGGCAGTGCCGTTGGGGCCGCCCCCACTAAAGGTGTTGTTTGCGCTGTCCACCACTTAGTCGGTGGTACTATCGGAGCAGTAACAGCAGGTTGAGCCACCAGATAGACCGTTTGGGTCACCAGTGGGACAAACCATGGCCCCATGCTAGGATGTACTGTTGCAGGGTTGGGTAGGTTTGAGGGCGAATGTAGTGAGACATCTGCGATAGTTGTAAAATAGACGAAGAAGCGAACGGGGTCCACCATGTGGACGAGTCAGGGCCTGCCACAGCGGGTGGAATAGACGTGTACATAGGAATTGGCATGGAAGTTATGTGCGATTACGAAGTAGGTATAGTGTGAACATTCGGTAGGGTAGCTGTGATAGGCGTGTTACACACTACAAGAATGTGCTGATAAACAGTTTACGGGGGCACAGTTGCTGCAAATGCAACAGGGGAATAGGGGCGATGATACGCTGAGAATGTGACATGGCTAACCATTGCCGTTGCGGTTGTAGGCTACTGAAGCATAGGTGCGATGGCAAAGGGCGCAATGACAGATAGTAGGTTGGCCCAGAAGAACTGGGTAGGTGGGACAAGAACGGGGTTAGTTTGATCTCCCTCGTTAGCTTGGGAATTGAGTTCCTCCTGTCCATCTTGAAAGGCGTCGTCCTAGTTGGACACGGTGTCCTATTACTCCCTAAGCCTAGCCAACTGGATTAATTGATCCAGCAGCCTTTGATATGCTTATGTTAAAGATAACGAAACGTCGGGAGTGGGAACGAATTCCTTCCCATTATAGTAAGTCAACTCGAAGCTACGTTTTTCTTCAAGTTCGTGTAAATCCAAGGGCAAATTAGCCTGCACCTTTGCACAAAGGAAACTGTAATGCTCATGTTGCTGGGCTAATCCCTCAAGTCCCCGGTTTTGAATTCTGAGAGATCAACGTGCTTCCAACGTTAGATTCGACGGTTGTTCGGCACCAGTAGTGCCTTGAACCATAACGAAAATTTCAATGTTGAAGGGGGTTTCCACGTTGAAGGCATTGGCTGCGGTAGTTGAAAAAGCCATTGTTAAGTAGGTAGTTATGCAAAAGCAAAGCGCAAAAGCTATGCCAAAGAGTGTAAACGAATAGGAAAATTGAAAGAAACGGTGAAAAAGAATCTTTACATCTTGCTGGATTCTAGAGGAACCATCGGGGCGATCGACCTGCACCACACACGAAGCAAACAACCACAATAGGGTGTCACGTTTACGTCTATGCGAGCTAAGGTGTAGAACACGTGCAAGACAACTGTAAAAAAGGGAAGGTAAGTTAACAGGCCGTCAGAGGCTTTATGTCTCGTAGGGCTCCCGAGGAACCGTCGAGACGACCAATCTACACCACACGACATGTAAACAACCACAGATGGGTGTCAAGTCTATGCTAATGCGTATCAAGGTGTAGAAGGCTTACGAGACTACCGTAAGACAAGCAAGCTAACAAGAAGGCTTTGTGTCTTGCAGGATCCCCGAAGGATCGTTGAAGCGACTGGTTTGTACCACACAAGATGGGGTACATAACGCATGCAAGACAACTGTAAGATGGGCAAGCTAACTAGTGATCAAAAAAGGCTTTGTGTCTTGCAGGATTCCCGAGGGACCATCGAAGCGATCAGTCTGTACCACACGAGATGGGATATAGAATGCATGCGAGACAACCGTAAAAGAGCTAATTAGCCGACAATTGGAGGCCTTGTGTTCTATAGGGCTCTCGAGGAATTGTCGAGGAGAACGATCTACACCTCACAAAGCGCAAACAACCGCAGGAGGGTATCGCATTTACACTTATGTGTATTAGGGTATAGAAGGCTCACAGAACCACCGTGACACACGGAAAAGGCACCAAAAGGCCCTCCTTCTAGCGCTAGAAAACTGTAGCAACCGAAAATGTCGGTGGCTGGAAAACACCGAGGGGTTGACGGGTGCGACAATTTTGACCCCGTACCCGCGGGAGGGCCATGCTGGGTGTGTGCGAATATAGGGCACCCTGAACGATCTGGTCGATCAGACAGGGACTTACGTCGGCATCTATATAGCCTTTTGCAACATGTACTTTTGAGAGGGAACGGAAATGCGAAATAATGCTTGAAAGTAAATAAAGCAGAAAAATGCGACAATAATGTGAAGTAATGCTTGAAAGTGAATAAAACAGAAAAAATAATGTGAACAAGACAATAAGCAAGAAATAAAGTAAAATGTAGTTAGAAAATTGCACCACTCTGAAGCTACAGACTTGCTCTGTTAGGGCGGATACAATCGGTTGCATAGCGTGATGGAGTGCAGAGATCCCAAGAGTAACCAGGATGAGTAAATCAAAGTAGGTGGTACACTTTCGGGTGGACTTAGACATTGACAGTGCAGGGATTCTACCAAGCTGGTAGAAAAAGGGGGGATAGGACAAAATACCAACTAAAAGTGCTAACTATTTGCAGTGTCAAACATGAAGCTTACAATATTGTCGTAAAGTGCTGGGGAGAGAGCTTGAACACCAGAGAAAAAGAAAGAGTATGAGACTTAGCGAAAGAGTGCCAACTGAACCAGGGATTGGACCTCTTTTGAATGCTGTTTTCCGAAAAATTTCGAACCCTTTAAAGCCGTTTCATTCAAAATTTTTGAACTACTTTGAATGCTATTTCTCGGGGTATTTATAGGACCAAAGGATGCACGTTGACCTGATGGCACCACACATGTCATATATGACCGTTGGACCTGCAAGACCGTTGTAATGCAAACCTGCTATACTATAATTGTAAACCTACCACGCCGTAATTGCATCGTCAGCGTCTGGAGATGTGTGCCAACAGTCCAATTAGGTGAAGTGCATTGATGTCGTATAACCACCCGCATGCCTTACTGTGCTTTGTAGCGTAGCATGCTTGGCGTAGCATCTCGTTGTTCGTTCTACTATATGTGCAATGCATGCTTGCTACGCTACGTAACATAACGTAGCGTAGCAACCGGCCTTAGTCGCGAAAGCTTTGCTGATTTTATCAACTTTGCTTCCTGCGATGCATGTCTCGCGAACTTTGCTACTTCTGTCCTTTGAGCTACCTTCTGTCTCTTCCACAGGATTGCTACACCTCGCTGCACCTTGTAGCTCAGTGTAGCATAGCAGCAGACATGGTCCGCTGCTTCCTAGCAGAAAGGGACATTGATGAAGGATTTGAAATTGAGCGTGGGGAACTGTTGGTGAAGTTATTGCCATGCTACGCTATGTTATGTGGCGTAGCGTAGCATGGCATTTCATTCTGCAACTGTCTTCCGAAGCTTGCTACGCTACATGGTGAGGCATGACAAGGGGTAGCGTAGCAGACATCATGACTTAGAAAACGTGCCGAACTATTCCTGGTGCACCCAAAATGTTGCTGCCAACTCCACGTCATTTCTGAGTAGGCTGTTGACTGAGCGAGCTACTTAGGTGGACAGGCAGGATGAGCCGTAGAGCCTGTTTACACCTAAAGTAGAAAATTTGCCGAACTGGCTGGCTCGGACTCAGAGCGTTCTCCTCCTGATGAACTGCCATAGTGCTTGCGCGGTTTGCAAGGCCTGGGGAAGCTAAAATGACTTTGCATTTTTTGAGGTGTTTCAGCACCCATTCAAAAAAATTTCTAACCACTAGTATTAGCTAAGCAAAAACTAATTTTAGTAAGTCAACTAATTAAAATTATACTTAAGTTTCTTACCTTGCTTGCTCCTAAGTAATGACAAGATTATTCAAGTTTGAGATGAGGTCCTCCATCATAAAGTACCTCACTAGCATGTAACTATCCTTACCTTTTCTATCATTAACATCATTGTTTGAATCTATTAATTCATTTGAGGTTGTTGCTTCTTCATGCTTGTGTTCTAATCCTCCAAAATCTCTTGTAGTTATTTCTTCATTTTTTTCTTCAAGTCTCCAAGCTTTTGTATCCTGCAAATCACACTTTCTAGGCTTTTCTTGGTAGGACCATATAGCCATGTTACTTTGTTCTAAAGGAAATTCACAATAGGATTGTACATGCCCATACATTTCACAACAGAAATACGTAGTATCTCTAGTTTGAATTGCACATTAAAACCTGGGTTTGTTTCTCCATATAGATGATATCATACTTGTGCAAATGATATCTTGAGAAGCTTCTTCAATATCTCCATTATTGTGCAAATCTTGTGGCATTTCCAAATTTTCACTAGGTCTTGTACCTAATGGATCATTGCACTTTTGCTCATAAAATTGGGTTAACAATTGAACCTCAACCTTTAGATTTGAGATTTTCCTTTTAAAAGGAGCATATAGCATAAAGTTCAAAAATTTCATCTTCTTTTTTATGTATAGTTCTTCTCATATTTTTGAATAAAGTTTAAAATGAAATAATTCCCTCACACATCATACTATACCTATCCTTAATATTACCATTAAGCTCTTCAAAGATTTTTATGAAATTTTCATGTATAAGATCCATGTAGATAAGATGTAAATTTGTAGTAGTATCATCTACTTCCTCCTCACTCAATTCCTCATCCTAGCTAGTGTAAAGATTTTTACCTTTCTTTTCAACTTCACTTGAATCCATTTTTTACAACCTACTAAAGCTTAGACATTTAGAGGCCACATGGCCTTGCCCATCACAAACCAAACATTATATAGAAGTTGCATCAAAATTAGAATTTTTGAAATTTTTACCTCTTTCTTTACCTTTGATGCCAGTTTGATTGAAGCTCTTTCCTTTTCGAGCTAGTAGTCTTTGAACTCTTCTTGATAGTAGAGCCAATTCATCTTCACTATTTGCTTTATGCACCAATGAATCCTTCATTTTTTATGAGCTTTTGAGAGCAATGGATTTTTCTTTGATTACAACTTTACTTATGAGATTCATATTGTAAGTTATGAGTGTACTTTGAAGCTCTTCAAACTTCAAGATTGAGAAATTCCTAATTTCCTCTATGGTTGTTACTTTGGGTCTAAATTCAAGTTGCAATGTTCTAATCATTTTAATAATCACATTAACTTTTGGTAAATTCTTTCCTGTCCCTCTAATAGCTACAACTAAGTCATTTGATCTAGAAAAGTAATCTTTTATCTTCTCTCCTTCTTTCATTTTTAATTTATCATATTCACTTTATAAAACTATAAGCTTGTATTGCTTAACAACAAATGTACCTTCATAAGTAGCTTCTAGAATCTCCCAAATCTCTTTTTTTATTTTTGCACCCAACTACTCTATTAAACTCAGATTTACTTAAGGCACAATAAAGACAATTTTTAACTTTGGAATTAAATATAAACTTAACTTTTTTATCATGAGTACACTTGCTTTTTTGCTTTGTAGCACTTGTAGTGTTGTCAATGAATGGCATGTATTCCTCTAGGATGGATTCCCAAATATCAAACTCCATGGATTCAAAGAATCCTTACATTCGAGCCATCCAGTATGTGAAGTCAATCCCATCAAACAATGGCAGTTTGATGTATGATGTTCCTTCCATCATTCACTCCTAAGTTATTACGCTTAAAATTGGGAGTACTAAGCTTTGATACCACTTGAAGATCAAGAACTTAGAAGGGGGGTTGAATAAGTTCCACTAATTAAATCCAAAAATACACTTAGATGTACATGGTTCCCAAACTTAAGTACTTCTACACTCAAAGGATAAAATCCTTGCACATCTCCATAGTTTGTTTCTTCAAACCTTTGGTTTCAAGGACATCACAACCTTTACAAAGTTTAAACTCCTCAAGGGATGTTTTTACACAGAAACACACCCAACCTTGCAAGGTTCCAACAAGCTCAAAATGTGATTTCAATGATCCCACAACCTTTACAATAACTTGAGCTTCACATGAGGTGTCTCAAAAAACATACCCAACCTCGCAAGGTCCCAATAAGCTTAAATGATGCATTCTCATAAGAAGCACATCAACCTCGTAAGGGTTACAAAGAAAGAAAAGAAATTAAGGAAAGACTATAATCAAATTACAAATTCCTTACTTTGAGGCTCTTGCCAATTACAATACTTAACTCACAAAACATAAATAATTGAAGAATAAATTAATTCACAAGATGTGTACAATGAAGGGAATATTCATATGAACAATGATTGTTCATTTCATAAAGATATCATCTATTTTATAGCCTTTTTCACTGTTAAATGATTATTGGATTTTGTGAAATGGCTAGAAAATGGCTAGTTGGGACATCACATTCGAGCCTGGGACATCTCACTGAATTTTTAATGCTTGCAAGTGGAACATCTCACTTTTACTATGATGTTCCACATGGGATGTTTGGACTAGGATGTTTCAACTATACTTGGAGCATATACTATTTTTCTGGGACGTCTTACTTGAGATTCAGACTTCTTATCAAGGACATCTACTATTTATCTAGGACGTCTCAACAACTACCAAAACATCTTCTTTTAACTTCTAAATGTTGTGCATCCTTGTGAATTCTTCAAACTTTTGCAATATTTAGTTGAGACTTTGTCACTTTAGATTGACAATCTAGCTCTCGTCTTGGTCTCAACATGCTCTTTGTCTTAATCTTGTCTTTTCCAATTCTACAAGATTCCACAAACATAGTTTTCACATTCTCCATTTTCCAAGATTTTGACATACCAAAAGGTCAACAATTAGCTCTATTAACAATTTGATGATTTTAGAAAAACTCTCGATAAACTTTTTGTAGTAACCCATGTATCCAAGGAAGGATTTAACATCTTTGACAACTTGTGGTTCCTTGGATTACTTGTATCTTTTCTAAATCTACCTTAATCTTCTTCTTTGAAATGTAGTGCTCCAGGATAATATCCTTTTGAACCATCAAGTGCCTCTTTTATCAATAGAGCTTAAGATCAATTTCTATACATTGTTTTAAAACCTAGTCAAGATGGTCTAGCACTTATTTAAAGTCAACACCATAGGTGGAAAATTCATTGATAAAGATCTCTACATTGTGACTAATTTGCTGCTAAAAGATGCTATGAACCAAGCATTGAAATGTTTTAGGAGCATTACATAGGCTAAAAGGCATCTTTGTGTATGTAAAAGTCCCCCAAGGACTTATGAATGTTGTTTTGCAATGATCCTCTAAAGCAATATGAATCTAATTGTAACCACTATATATGTTTAGAAAACTATAGTATTTATGCCCTACAATGGCTTCCAACACTTGATTCACAAATGGCAAAGAAAAGTAATCCTTAAAAGTGGCCATGTTTGGGAATATCTTATCATTGGAGCTTAGTTTGACATAATTTGATTCTTTTAAATATCATTCAATACCATTTAATTGATCTAAAGCATGTTGAAGTATTGGATTTGATCTTAAATTAATTTTTTTTCCATGTTGGATATTGTAGGTTTTTAAGCTTGTTGACGTATTTCTTATGTCCATCCATGATCAACATTTGATTAATACACACTTAGATGATTGGATATTTGCTATTTATTAAGAGCTAATAACAATTTATATGGTTGATTAGATATAAGTTTTCTAGAGATATTTGGTATTTGATTCCTACTAAGATGCATTAATGGGACTCTTGTTCTAGACCTTATTATGTAGAAGAACATGATTCATGGCTTATTGGTTCTTTGGTCAATGCCTAAAGAACATTAAAGGTAAGTCCTAGGTGATGCCTCTACTATCGATAGTTAAGTTTAACACTAATAAAATAAATTAATGTACATGATAGTTTGGCATTTGGTTTGAAAGTTTATTTTGAAAAGTTTACATTACAACAATTCACAAATTTGAAACTGAGTGCAAGGCACATTATCCTCCTTGTTAATAAGTTGATGGATTCATGACAACATGAACCTCCTTCTTCGATGTATTTTGTATCTTTAGTATCTTTGAAAGTTGTAGGGGTCATGTGTTTATGTTTAATTTTTTTTTTGAGTCATTTAAGTATTTTTTTCATGAGTCCAATAGGTAACTACAAGCTCATTACTAGTTATAAGAGGTCACAATCTACCACTATAAGCAATTATTAGTCATAGTCTATCACAGTTGATCATCTAAGGGAAAATTATGATTTCTTTTGTAATCTTTAGAAAATTATAAGATCATTAAAAATGTAAAAGATCATAGTATTAGAATGCAAGTTATAGCTAGTTGTACCATAGTTTTAGTCCAATAAGAAACAATGGCTAACTTTTATTAGGTTTTACTAGTGTGAAGGGTTGCAAGTCATAGTCTCATCATAGTCTATCAGTTGTGAGTTGCTACAAACAATAGGAACTTGTAGTCTAATTAAAAATCAAAATTTTAAAAGGTATAAATTCAAAGGTAAATAGAAATAGACACTTGAGGATATAAATGGATTATATGGGTTTTTAAAGTGGTTACTCTATCTTATCATAGAATTAGAAGATCTAGTGAGTCAAAGAATGTCTTACTTATGGGGCTGATTATGATTTTTCATCTTAACTATGATGACTAAGGATTGTTAGATTTAGAATGGATTATCTTGGACCTTCTTCTAGGTCCTTATTATAGGTTCTTCTAGTATTGTACTCTAATTTTGGCATTGAATCCTTTCGTTTGCATCCTTGGTTCTCTTTTAATTCCATCATTAGCATTTTCTAAGAGGAATTGGATGCTTGTTGAGAGTGGTTCTTAACAAATTGGTATTAAAGCAAATGATTCTTAAAGTAATTCAAGCATGGAAAATTAAACTTATTAGTTAAATTCTTAAGCTAGATTATTAACTTCTATAATTTCTATCCTTTCTATCAAAAATCCATTAGGTTTCTCATATTTTACCTAATTAGGATTTGTTCACTTTCTTTTGTCCTAATTGTAAGATCAATTAAATTGGTTATTTATAATTTTACCCATTTGTGATACCCATTAGCTTGATTGAGTTAGGGTTTGTTCCATTTTATTCTATACTTCATTTTATTTTGGGTACTTTCTTTATTTTATGGATACTCAAGTTTTAGTTGTGGGTACTTTCAAATTCTGTGGGTTTTCAACTTCTACTTGTGGGGTAGTTAAATTTTGTCTAATTCTATTATGACATTGAGGATGAAGATATTTCAATCTGTTGTTAAGGACATGAAAGAGATGAAGGGAGTTTTTTAATTAATTTTTGAGAAGCTCAAAAAATTAGATGAAGATAAAGATGTCAAACCACCATCAACAAGAAGATTAAACTAAAATGTGAAGTCTAGGATTTCTTCATTACATGATCATCATTGCATTCAAAATTTAAAAGATGATATTCCTATTAATCTTGAAGATCTTGAACATAAGAGTAGATATAAAGAAGAGGAAGTCCATCATTCTTCCAAGGCTTTGAATCAACCTCATGTATCAGGAATTCCAAAGGAAAGGAATTTTGAAACTTCTTCAGGATAACAATGATAAATTAAAGAGGAAATACAGATCATTCTTGTAAAGGCCTTAAACATTCTACAATGATGACACATGTTGAGATCAAGATCTTCAATGGGATGGAAAGTACAGATTCTTTTTTTTTTCTTAAGACTATTAATAAGTATTTTAACTTTAAGATGTTTATGAAAGGCAACAAGTGTCATATACTAAAACCAAATTGAAGAATATGATAAAAGTTCATTAGGAAAGAGAAATCCATGCTTCTGTGATTAATCATGAATCACCCATTAAAGATTGATCACTCATGCAATATTTGCTAAACTATAAATTTAATAAGTCCCAACATAAACAAGAAGTAATTCAAAGGCTCAAGTATTTGATATAAGGAGATAGGAATGTTAATGATTACTACATGAAATTTTGAAAACAACTACACATTGAAGCTTCAAAATAAATTAGAAAACAAGGAGTCAAAGACATTTCCAAATGCAAATAAAGAACTTAGATAAAGTAAGCTAAACACCAAGAATGATATCGTTGATGCTTGATTAAAAGTTTAATTTCCAAACATGCTATGTAATAGGACTCTCCAATAGAAAAAATGAGTCTTCACTTTCACAAAGAGAACATTGAGGAGAAACAATTATTGTATGTTTAAGATGAATACCAATAGGAAGACCTTGATGAATATAAAAAGTTACAAATTTTTAGAAATGTAGGAGCCCTCAAAATATCTGTCATTCCTCATCTAAAAGTGTAATGATAATTGCATATTCTAGATCTTATTGAATTTATTATTAATAAAATCATTCTTTGTAATTATCTTGTGTAAAACTTTAGAGTTAAAAGTAAAAATAGATTTTCCATCCTTGTAAAAAATATCAGGAAAAGCTTGCTTTAAATAAATTCTTGAGATTAGAAATTAAATTTTCAATTTTTTATTCTTTCTATTCAAACCAAAGGCTAGAAGCCTCCTTTCATATAATCCATCTATCATGCATAACGAATCAATAATAACTATAAATACATCCTAAAACATATAGCTAACATGACACTTTACAAGAATTATAGAATAGTATAATAATTGATTTTAATAGTGAAGTGTTACCCTAGTGGTAAGACTCTTGATTTAGAAGCTTCAAGACATGAGTTTGATTATAGTCAACAATGGTGGGTTATAAACTTAAAATTGAACTATATATTTTGGGGTGTACATATCATCATCATCCTAGCCTTGTTTTAATAAAATGGGGTCAACTACATGAGTTCTTTTTTAATTATTTGCCTTTATGAAGAATTAGATCCTTATTTATATGTAGTTTCATTAAATCATCTTCAATCATTTTTTCCCATATCTTCTTTGGTCTTCCTTTCAATGGCTTTCCTAGAACATTAATGTAGCAACCTTTGCTTATAGGCCCATTGTTTGATCTTCTTTGCACATATTTAAGCCATCTAAGCTACCATTCTTGTAGCTTATCTAAAATAGAAGCCATTCCAAGTCTTCTTGCACATATTGTGTAGTTTGTCTTTTCTAGTAACATTTAACATCTATCGAAGCATTCACATTTCTACCACACTAATATGTTGTTTATGCCTCTTTTGTACTACCCAACATTTAGCACCATATAAGATAGTAGTTGTGTAAAATCTCTCCTTTAATTTTATTGGTATTCTTTTATCATATAAAACACTACTAGCCTATCTCCATTTTGAGGTGTCGAATCCTAAAAAGAATATTGATAATGAACAAAGAAAATTTAGAGTACATCATAAGCTTGACACATAGTAGACATCATTAATATATATAAAAGTTTTCCAATTTTAGAATCATCTACTCACATGTACAACCATACAATTGATACTTTGATAAAAGAAATAAGTAAATAAATTTAATTGTTAGTAGATAGGAAGGTCCTATTTCTAACAAAATTTATATCACTTTTTAATATCCATGCTTGAACTTAGAACAACAAAAAGATTCGAGATAGAGAGTTGTAGTTTAACATCGATATTTGTATCAAAGAAAGAAAGTGATATCACTTGTGAAAGATCTTTACCTCGTTGCTTGTTATTAATCTTACATTAGAATCTTTACCATTAACTATAACATTCTTGTCAACACTAGTTTTAATCTTTGAGTTAATAATATTCTTGTTAGGCAAGGACAAATTTGCCTTATGAGCTATTTGTGCTTAATACTTTCTCTAGTAGTAGTAAAATTATAGACAATAGCCTTTGTCTTCTCTAGATTCTTTATTGCCATTTGATCAATTTTATCATTGACATTAACTTGATTTTCATATCTTCAACTTCATATTGTTTTTTTCTATCTTCAACTTCGACACAATTTTTCTTTTTTTTTTCTTTTTTTTTTCAAATTTCTTTTTTATGAAAAAAAAGGATAAGCATTAAACAAATGCCCTTCACGATGACAAAAGTCGCAAGAAGAAAGTTAATTTCTTTTTATGCTTATGTATAAAAGACCCTATGTCTAGGGCACATTGCACCATCAGAGCATTACCTAACCTAACAAGTAGAAAATAACGAGAATAATACTTGCATGAAAGACTTGAATGTCATGTTTTTTTATCACGTCATTTAACTATGAAACAAAATTTTGATTACTAGGTAGGTAACCTAGAATTTGAATAAACACATATTGTGATGAAAGACTTGTGCATTCCAGTAACACTCAGCAGTAATCTCTACAAAGAAGCTTTCCATTTCTATTGTGAGGAGTCACCATTGGAACTCTCTCTATCCTTAATTGAGAGTTTCTTTTTTTCTTTATCTAATTCTATGTCCTTCTATCTTGTAACAAGTTAACATGGGTGGACGTTTGGTGGTGCCCCAATTGGGGTTTCCTCCCTTAATACTTGTTTATTTATAAGGCTGGTCCCAAGTTTCATGCATAGTGTTCTCAGCTTCCCCCTTCCCCTTAACCCTATGACTTGTTCAAGTTACTGTAACTATTAATATCAATAGAACTTCTTTTCAGGGTCCGACACGCCCCACATATTGTGATGAAAGGTCAGCAATCAATGACTCATATATATTATCAGGAAGAGCAAAATAAGGTATCATGGGTGAGCGTTACACTTTTTTTTCTTACAAGCTTGTAAATTTGCATTTTTAGAATCAATAGAAATTTCTCCATTGATAAAAGAAGCAAATATTTCAACATTGGTTGAAAAAGATGGGAGTAATATAAAAGCCCCCAGAGGGGAATTCTAAAGAAATCAAATTTGTTGAAGAAAAATCAAAGTGAGAAAAACAAGATTTGTTGAAAAAAATCAAATTTGTTGAAGAAATACTAGATCCCCTATTTACCACTAGGCTAATACCTCATTGTTTGGTTAGTTGATTAACTCACACTTCATGGTAATGAAAAGTACCAGGTTCAAACCTTAGTTTAGTCTAAAGCATTATTCTAAGCATATTCTTAATTTTCACCTTACCCTTAAAAAATGCTATATATGTATTAAGGTGATGGGTTAAAAAAAATAGACTGAATTTTAATAAACTACTATATTAATAATTAAAATGGTGTACATTGTGTTTTTTCCAACAAATGTAGTTAAAAATGCTATATCTACGTGTGGGGTATCCAAGTAGTCAAATTGTTTCCGTTCCACAGGTGCCGGACAAATACAATAGCACGTTACCGTAGCTTTACTCAGCCATGACACCGTATCCTGGAGATTGACCCGTAGGTTGCGGGGAAAAAAAATAGAAAAAATTTGAATACCATTTACGAGTGGAAACAAGTAAAAGAAATTTCAATCAACTTTTTGAAAAACGACACCAGGAATATGAATCTTATAAAGGTGTAAAAACAGGTTATTAATGGATTCTTATTGGCAAAGAAACCGAAATATTCTGCCACAGATCGGCAAACATCTCGATTGGCTCAAGCGCTTGTCTGAGCTTGCGCATCTGTTGTCGATGCTTTCTGCAACTCGCAAACCCTAAGCAGCTGTTTCTTCTCCCTGCTCAAGCCACCCTCCAGACCGGGCGAGTAATTTTCTGAAGAATCTGTGAATTTTTTTGTTGCCATTATCATGGATGAAGAATACGATGTCGTTGTGCTTGGCACCGGTCTCAAAGAATGCATCATCAGCGGTCTATTGTCTGTCGATCGTCTCAAGGTTCGATTCAATCCGAGCTTTCAAATGTTTTTTTTGTTTTCTTTTGCAGATTGCCACTTCAAAGTTCATATTCTATTTTTCGAACGTAGGATTTGCGTGTTAAACCTTTGTTTGTGTACGTGTGCAAATCCAAGCATCGATCTTTGCGATTTGTTGCCTGAATTTCGATTCGACGAGAATACGACATTGGTGATTATGAGTTTACTTGAACGGGGTAGGAATACATTTTAATTTTTACGATTTGGCCTTGGGCTTGAAATTGGATTAAAAGATGCAGGTAAGCGGAAGTTTTGAACATTTTTGAAGCATTTTTATCAACAATCAATTTGTCGATCCTGTGTTTCTGAGTTGGGAAAGGAGATTACGTTTTCCATGACCTTAATTTTTTCCCCTGATGAATATCTACAGGACTTGTAAAATATTTGATATCCAAAAACTTAACTAACCTTGGCAAATATTCTTTTGCATGGAAATGCCGTTTTTATGAGATGACAGTTTGTTATGGAATTTTACGTTTTCTATATTGTACACTGTTACGATACGATTCTTGTCCATACTAGTAAGTGACGCCATAATTTTGTTTTTTATCGATGCCTAGTTTCACGTTCATTTATAGCGACGAAGTCTTTCTAGGCGATATATTGAAGTTTGAGGCTCTTTTAATTTGTCGTTTCGCTATGTATTATTTCAAGGTACAAGTTAAAAATTCGGGGCCCCTGGTAGGCTTCCTTTGCAGTACAGATTTGCTTTCTTATTTCCATGGGTAAAACACCGAATGTGATAATGCAGATCACATTTTTAGGTTTCCATAAAAAATGTTGGCCACCAGTAGTAGCTACCCCGGATTTCTACTTTTACCGAATACAAACATTTTGATTTACTAGAGTTTTCTAACGTGTTTATAGGCTTCATTTTCTCTGGTAACGTGTCTATTATGCTGCTTCTCCTCTTTAGTGTTTTAAGAGTCCTTTTGTTCAATTGCCTTTAGGTGTTGCACATGGACAGAAATGACTATTACGGTGGAGAGTCCACTTCTCTGAACCTTGTGCAGGTTGGTGCATATGTCTAGCTTTTTTAAAGATATCGATCACTGTGTTATTAAAGATTTTTAGTGTTTTTATCTCATTTCCTTTGATGTTGCAGCTATGGAAGAAATTTAGAGGTGACGACAAACCTCCTGCACAATTGGGTTCAACTAGGGAATATAATGTTGATATGATCCCTAAGGTATGCATCGATTCCCACTTTCATCTGTATTTTGTTTTTCATGACATAATAATAGTTTTGGTTTGAAAGTCCAGTGTCATCTGCATTTTAGCTTTACTTTGTCCATTTTGCCCTTGTTTGCCGAATTTGGGATTTCGTGTTCTTGGGAAGATCTTCACATCCATAATTGGAAATATGGGTCATTTCCAATTTTTAAAGAGAGAAAAATTTTAATAATTTTCAGTGAAAAGTACTTTCCCTGTCAAATCAGCATCTTCCTAGTGACCCACTATTTTGTTAACCAATGCTGCTAGCTCCTACACTATTGCCTTGGTATACAAAGTTTTATTCTTGCAAATTCATTTTCTTATGGCAGCCTTTACAGGTGTCAGACTTGAATTAGAAACTGCCATTTGATTCCTCTGTCTGAATTCATCTCTTATTTCTTGATGTTTTAATAGAGAAACTCACAGTTAAGCACTTTGTTCAATTTGGATTACACATAAAATTCAAGCCCTGGATGGAAGTGATATAGAATGTGTCGTCCTGGTCCAAAATCTGTTTTTTATACTTTGACAGTTGACAGTGATACACACACATATACACCATTTGACTTGTTCTTTCTATGTTTTAAAATTCATGCATATTTGTTTTCCATGCATTTGTATTCTTATGCGATTTAAATCTAACATATTGATTTGCTGCTCCAGTTTATGATGGCAAATGACACTTTAGTGCAAATTCTCATCCACACAGATGTTACAAAATATTTATATTTTAAGGCTGTTGATGGAAGCTACGTTTTTAACAAAGGGAAGGTGTGTTTGTCTCCTAAGATACAGAGATTTTTAGTTACTTTGGACATCTAATGCAGAAGAAATGATAATTTGGATACTAAGACAAAGATAATATTGTTGTCACCATAAATTTATGTGTTAACATTATTATGACAGATACATAAAGTCCCTGCAAATGATGTTGAAGCATTAAAGTCACCCCTAATGGGATTGTTTGAAAAGAGACGTGCTCGGAAGTTCTTTATATATGTTCAAAATTATGATGAGAATGATCCCAAAACTCATGATGGATTGGATTTAAACAGGGTTACATCAGCAGAGCTTCTAGGGTAATACATATTTTGAATTGAATACAAAAAGGTTCTTACTTTTTTTCTTTTCTTTTTTTTTCCTGGTTAGAAAAAGGTTTTTTTTTTTTTTTGTTTTTGATCTAATGGACATCCCTGGATCTATTGTGCCTTGGTCACCAAAAAGATAATTCCATTTATAGAAGAGCTTCCTGGTTGGATAATTATGACCTATACTATCCAAATAGCTATCAGGTGTATCTCTTGCAAGGATTAAACTTGTGCCCTAACAACCAAGAGTATATTTGTTGACAAGGTCATAAATAATGGATACTCAACCACTGGTTGGGATTTTAATTGTTATAAAGTCATGTACTGTAGAGGCCATTATTTCAAATGATTTTAAGTTGCTTGTTTCTCAGTCATAAGGCTTGGGTTCTAGCCTTGGTGCAGCCACTTGAAAAGAGGGTAGGCTTTCATTCATCTACTGGTCTTCCAGGATCCTGCTTGGTGGGATGAGCCTTGAGCCTCTAGGTAATGACCCTTATGAAACCATGTACTGTGTGCTATTGCTTATGTTCTTCTTGTTTTATTGATTGCAGAAAGTTTGGACTAGATGACAATACTAGAGACTTTATAGGACATGCATTGGCACTTCATCGAGATGATCGTTACCTAAATGAGCCAGCATCGGACACAGTGAAAAGAATCAAGGTAAACTTGTTTCTTTTCGTAGACAATATATTGTACTTAGAGGTATCTGTTGTGAACTGCCCATTAAGATTTTTATTAATTTGCAGTATATTCATCCTTTATAATACCTAGATTTATATTTGTTTATATTAATTGTAGGATAGGTATTTGTTATATACCCTTAATATAAACAAATATAAATTTTTTTTCATAATTTGTAGGCAATAATATCATGATGTTTATATTTGTTTGGCCATTTATGAAACAGTGTTTACTCTATTTAATAACACTAGGATATCTAATCACTTTTTTTGGTGGAGCAATGTTATATGAACTTGTTACTTATAACTTATATTCTATTTTATATTTTTTGTCTGAAAATATTTCTAATTTACAAATCTTTTTCTTACTTCAGCTTTATGCAGAATCTCTTGCACGATTCCAAGGAGGATCGCCTTATATATATCCTCTATATGGGTTGGGAGAACTACCACAGGTAAGAAACCACGTAACATTCTTAACTAATATTCACTAATTCCATTCCTAGTGTAATACTGCATCAAATTTCATGTGAACTAATGCTGTCTACAAAATATAGGCATTTGCGCGTCTTAGTGCTGTATACGGGGGAACATACATGCTTAACAAACCTGAATGCAAGGTACAGTTTTTAGTGTTTTGTTTTAAACAATCTTACAGAGTGCAACCACCGTGTTTTCAAATCTTTTCCATATTGATCTTGAATGATTTCTAAGATGAAGATGATTCATTTATGATTCTTGAGTTGAATTATTTGTATTTGTTTTTTCTTGTTGTTTTATTGTTTATTTTTATAGACTTTTCATTATGATCAATTGCACTTGGTTCAAAAGCATTGTAGTTGTTTATTTTCAGGCTTCTGAGTTTACGGTTTAACTGTAAACTTGTTTTAGAGGCATGCGATTCTAAGATTGTTCTTTAACATTTCAAGTATTCAACTCAGGTGCATGGTTCTGAATGCATTTTAAAAACTTTCTGAGCAGGTGGAATTTGATGAAGAAGGTAAAGTATGTGGCGTGACATCTGAAGGAGAGACTGTAAAATGCAAGAAAGTGGTTTGTGACCCTTCCTATCTGTCTAACAAGGTGAGTAATCCAATTTGCATCGTTTAGGGCCAGTGTTTCTTATAGCTGTTATCTAATGGTTAAATTATGAACCAGGTCAAAAAAGTTGGGAAGGTTGCTCGTGCAATTTGCATTATGAGCCATCCTATTCCAAGTACCAATGATTCACAATCCGTACAAATCATTTTGCCTCAAAAACAACTTCAACGCAAATCAGATATGTATGACTAGTACTTGGCAATATTTTAGAGAAAAATATGCTACTTTATTCAAATTTAAATGTGAGTTTGTGGCTTCAATGTAGGTATGTGTTTTGTTGTTCATATTCACACAATGTTGCTCCGAATGGGAAGTACATTGCTTTTGTTTCAACAGAAGCAGAAACTGATCGCCCCGACATAGAATTGCAACCAGGAATTTCTCTACTTGGACCGGTTGATGAGATGTTTATTGATACTTATGATAGATTTATGCCTGTTAATGAGCCTTCTCTTGATAATTGCTTCATTTCCACTGTAAGTTCTTTATTCAAATTTATTATTTCATCAGTATACGAAATCTTTGCGGTGCCCCTCATTTTTCTAATTTTATAATTTCAGAGTTACGATGCTACCACACATTTTGAGACAACTGTGCACGATGTTCTTGCCATGTATACTCAGATAACTGGAAAGGTATTTAGAATAGAGCAATGAATTTCTTGTAATACCAATCATTTGTGTCTAAAAATTTTATTCTAACTATTTTTGTTTGCATTTATGTAGGTATTAGACCTATCTGTTGATTTGAGTGCCGCCAGTGCTGCTGAAGAATGATGGGTGTATCATATAATTTATAATTTCCTAGCATATAGTCCCCAGGACAATTGTTTTAGAAGTTCTCAGAATGCTGGCTGATGGTTATTTAATATGGTCTTGACGTTTGATTGAATTTCAAATATACTGTTATTTTCTTATCTTGGAACTACAAATTCATGGAAATGTAAATTTGGTTGTTGGATAGGAATACAATGTCTGCTTGCAAAATTTCAAATTAATTAAGAGCTTTGAATGTTTATCATGGAAATTTCAATTAGGTTCAAATGCCGTTGCAATAATGCTGCAGCTTTTCTACTTCTGTCAAAAACAATTTTAGCTTACACTGTTCTCCTCATCATCATCATCCTAGACTTGTCCCAACAAAATGGGGTCAGCTACACTGAGCTTTTTTTTTGCCAACAAAATGGGGTCAGCTACACTGAGCTTTTTTTTTGCCATTGGTATCTATTGAGAGCCAGATCTTTGTTTATTTGTAGTTTGTTCAAGTCTGCGCATGGCATCTAGGGAATACCTTAGTATCTGTAAAATTTGAAAAGGAAACTCATCATGAGATTTTGGCAAGGTTTTACGGCTAGCTGCAAACCTGACCTTAACCTTCCTCCTTTCCTACTGGGTTGGGTTGGGACCAGCATTAGCAAAGTTTAGGTGGTGCTGTTTTGCTAATAAAAATACTAGAAAGGTTTAAAGGGTGCTGATCCAAATTTTAACTATTTGCATCTTTAGGTAAGTTAGCCAATACTATACTCCTAGCTAGTATACAACATTGTTTTAACGTGTAATTACAAGTTTGAATGCTAGGCAGAAATTACTAAAATAGTACACGTTCTTTAGAAAATGTTCAATATCATTTTAAATGACACAGTTTTAGAAAATGCTCACCCAAAGGAATTTGGGAATATCTGAACCTACTTTTGGAGGTGTTGGGAACAGGGGACAAGTAAATTTATCCCACATGCGTGAGCATGATTGTTTATGCATCAAATAGCCTATATTAGGTTACCGTTTTTTTTTGTTTATTGGGGGGCACAGTATCATCGCCGATTCCAATCACTCTGACTTGGGAGGAGGCTTTGTAGGGTGTGTTGGGGGTGTTTGCAGGTTCAGATGCTGCCGCAGATGGAGATTGCCTCTATTGGTTTTGTTTTGAAAGTGGAAATTTTTGCTGCAGATGGAGATTGCCTTTATTGGGTTTTGTCTTGAAAGGGGAAACTGCAAATTTTTGCTGCTGATGGAGATTGCCTTTATTGGGTTTTGTCTTGAAAGGGGAAACTGGAAATTTTTATTGCGTCAAGAAATCATAAAGGAATATGAATATTGTACACACTTTGGGGAAGTCGCGCTATGTTGGACAAGCCGATAAAAGAATACGTGTACAGAAAGCGAAAATGTTAATCGGTTAAATGCACGTTCTTCCACGAGTCAAAATGTTGACGTTCGAGTTTCGCACTTAAACCCTGCGCAACTTTTATTTATCTCGAAATTCGGTGTTACACGATGATTACAGAGTGTTAACAAACAGTGATTCTGAAATTACGCAAGGCACGCAAGGCCATTCCAAGTGAGTGGGCAAGGTCATTCCAAGTGAGTGGGTAACTACTAACTATGGATATGGTTGCCTTAGTCAAGGGCTGCATTATTTTTCTTGGATATTTGCAGATCGATGTTGAAATTCGGTATTACATGATGATTACAGTGTGTTAACAAGTCACAATTTTGAAACTATGTACAATAAGTGGATAGGTAACTATCAACTAGCTGCATTAATCAATGGTTGCATGTAGAAATTCAGTATTACATTATTTTTCTTGGATATTTTCAGATCCATGTAGAAATTCAGTATTACATTATGACTACAGAGTGTTAACAAGCTGTAAGTCTGAAATTATGTACAATAAGCCCATTTCAAGTGAATAGGTAACTACTAACTATGGTTGCTTTAGTCAATGGCTGCATGTTTTTATTGATATTTACAGATCCATGTTGAAATTCTGTATTACATAATGACTATAGAAGGATAACAAACTGTAATTCTGAAATTGCTTATAATAAGACCATTCCAAGTGGATACGTAACTACTAAGAATGGTTGCGGTAGTCAATGGCTGCATTCTTTTTCTTGGATATTTGCAGATTCACGTCGTCAGGTATTTTGTCAGGGAGCTAAACAAGTAATCATGTATTTTACTTGCCCCCGATCCAGCTCTATATGTAATAGCGATAAAGCTGAGAGCGGAGCTTAGAAACAAGACGGGACGGTGGGGAGAGATCAATGGACTGTAGAATTCATGCTGTGGTGGTGCCAGTGCCAGCCCAAGGGCACATAAATCCTATGATAAACCTGTCAAAGAAATTAGCAGCAAAGGGCGTTACAATATCATTTGTTCTTACGCATTCATGGAGAAATATCATCGAAGAAGCTCACAGAAACAACAGTCCAGATGCCTTCACGCATGCCACACAAACCCTAGGCCTGCCAATTAATCTTGTCTGCATACCGGACTGCCTTCCAGGAGAGTTCGATCGTTGGAAGAACAGAGATAAATTTTACCGATCTTTGGGCGACCTGGGAACCTACGTAGAATCTCTTATCATAAGTCTCAACTCATCTGAAAATGCAGTACCAGTATCCTGCATCATCAGCGATGTATATCTCAGTTGGGCGTCCCCTTTGGCTAAGAAGCTTGGACTTCGATCAGTTGCTCTATGGACCCAGAGCTTGGCTGCCCTCAGCATCTTCTATCACTGCAGTCTTGGTAAGCATTTCCTTTTTGCCTTTATCGCCTTCTGCAGTCTTGGGAAGCGTTTCCTTTTTGCTTTTATCACCATCGTCTGGCTGATCTGGTTTCATGACGGGTATTCTATGTTCTGGGTAAATTAGTTGTGATATAAGAAGATTGGTATTGTAGGTAATACAGTGTGGTCTCAGACAGAGTCCAGCATCGAACTTCCTGACCTGGAAATGCCTCTGTTTAAGCGAGATCTTCCTTCCACAGTTGCAAAGAGCAAGGAACCTTTTGTCGATCATATTCAACGTCTGACTGACACGGCAATGGAAGCTCTTAAACATCATGATTGGGTTCTGGGGAACTCATTTTCGGCTCTGGAATCAGTTTCAGAGGAGGCCCTGAGAAAGAAAATGAACTTTATTTGTGCAGGGCCGTTTCTGCCATTGGCATATCTTGGCTGCTCAGACAGTAGGGATCTGACATTCGGGACAAGTTGCAGAGAAGAAGTAAGCTGTTTACAGTGGCTTGATTCCAGAGCCCCGAAATCTGTTCTTTATGTGTCATTTGGCAGCTTGATGCCGGTGTCACCGGCTCAGATGCAGGAAATAGCAATGGGAATCAGGGAAAGTGGGTACTCCTTTTTGTGGGTAGCCAGGGAACTGAGAGATTCTGCAGCCTCTGAACTGCTGCCTTCTGAACTTTTGGAAATTATTCCACAGCGAGGGCTATTGGTGCCATGGTGTGCCCAGATGAGAGTGCTGTCTCATCCTTCCATTGGAGGATTTCTGAGCCACTGTGGCTGGAATTCCATCATAGAGAGCATTTCATTTGGTGTTCCTCTCCTAGGTTTTCCCGTGGCAGCGGAGCAGCCCACAAACTGCTGGATGGTTGCTGATGTTTGGAAATCTGGACTCAGGCTCAGGGATGGGAGTGAGGATATTGTTTGCAGGGAAACAGTGGCAGGCAAAGTTAAGAGGGTGATGGAGGATGCGGAGTTTAGGAAGGCTGCAGAAGGACTGAGGGATGTTGCAACGTCTTCTGTGGGAAAAGGGGGTAGTTCTGACCAAGCTTTAGAATTGGTTGTGGTTGATTTGAAGAACAAAGGGCATTCAAGGTGCTGAGTAATAGCTGCTGCTTAAATGCTTAATTGTGTGGGTGCATGCATGAATTGGTATTATATTCGGATTCAAGTTTTATATTCGGATTCAAGTTTTATGGATATTCCTTAATCCTTGGCTTGTTTACACGTACACAATGTGTTAAAGATAATGATTGATTTTGCATTTGTTGGTTAACATTATGAAACTATCATGTAATTATGATTGCAATTATTGTTGAGTTTATTTTTAATGATAGTTTACCCTAAATCTAATTGATCTTCTAGGAGAAATCAACGATAGATTTTCAAAAAGTAGTGGTTCAATAGCTTAGGTTTTTGAGAGTACAAAGTTAATGCATATTTGGAATTTACTTGAGGGTTATTAGCTTGTATAAGCTATTTTTTTTTAGAAAATAAGTAACATATTAAAAGATAATATTATGTTTAAATTAAAATTAACATTTTATTGATCACTTTATTACATTGAAATATTTTATTGATTATGTAAAAGGACAAAATCAAAGAAGTTCTTGCTTGTTTTGTGGATTTCTCTAAAGCATATGATTCAAAGCAAGTTGTAGAAGCGATTACAAGACAGATAATAAATCTTACCAAGAGGTATTTATATAGATAATAAATCACCACTCCCATAAAAATATTTTATTACAAAGTGATATTGGGGTGAAATAAGGCTGTTCTTTTTCACCTACTCTTTTTGGTATTTTTATTGATGAACTTGAGTGGATGCAAAATATTCCAAATAGATATGTTATTAAAATTAATGATTTCTTTGTCAACTTTTTGTTGTATGTTGATGATGTAGCTCTCATCTCCAACTCTAAGGAAGGCATACAACAAATGGTTATTGTCTTGGATGATTTTTGCCAACATTTAGAAATAAAAGTTAATGTGCAAAAAACCAAAGTTATGGTGTGTGGTACTAGAAATAATATTTACTTTTTCACCATTGGAAAGGTCCTAGTAAATATAACACCAACCTTAGTCTAGATTTTTTTGACAATTATAGTTGAGAGATGTTTATTAAACAAAGGATTGCAAGTGGGGTTGAGACCTTTATTTGATTTCAAAAACAAATGCTAGAAGGAAACTATTTTAGCTTGGGAAATTAAAAAAAAGAGAGGTTATTTTGTTTTATTGTGCAACCAATTAATTTGTGTGGGTTTATGGTGTAGAGTCTTGGACTTGCTAACACATTGAAAGAAAAAAGAAAAAGTATAGAAACATTTTTTGGTAGAAGAATTTTAGGTTAAAAGATGGGTATAATATGATTTGCTACTTCTTGAAGAAGATATGATGCATTTAGAGATAGAAACTCTTTATCAATTTGTAGCTGATGAGTGGCGAGGTACCCCTACACCTAACCATACGAATCACTAAAGCATTCACACGCGATCCGGTCGAATTTTGTGGACCTATAGTTCTCCACTGCACTGGTTCCTCTAGGAAGTGAAATGGGCATTGAGAACGTTTGTTGTCTTTCCAACTACACTTGTGAAGGTAGAGTGTAATTGAGGTACATGATTTTTCTCATTTTATATTTTATAAGTTTAATCGCCTACAACAAGAATGAAAGGTAGAGTAATTTAAGATCTAATTCATTTACTGCCTAGCTAGCCTAACACAAGTACTCGTCCCACTTTCTTGGACACATCTTGAACACATATGGTGTTGCAGGGCTATCCAACGTTAAGTGTTGTTGGGTTTACCAAGCACTATATGTATGCTCGAAGTGGTCGTGCTTGTGTTCATTAACAATTGGAAATTAATTGCTTAATTTAAATGCATTAAAGTAAAGTGCATGAAAGTAAAGTGCATTAAAGGAAATATTAATATATTTTCAGTGTTGCAAAGATTATTAAAAAAGGTTTGTTTTTATTCCCATAACATTGTTGTGCTTAGGTACATTAGTATTCGAACAAAGATTCGTACACACTTAGACTCTTATTGGGGGTGCTCAGAAAATATTCTAACTCTGGAGAAAACAAACTACAAGAGCTTCACTAACTATGATAAAAATTGATATAAAACTATATGAATATCATGAGCCCAAGCGCTATATTTATAGGCTAGCATATACCCTGTGATATCCAATATCTGACATTGCGTCATGGGCTTCGACATTGGATACCCAATGTCGAGGCCTTGACATCGAGTACCCGATATTGGAGCATGCAAAAAACATGATTCATCATACCTCCATGACTGAATGAAAACTCGTGTACGAGTGAAGAAGAAGAGGAACAAGTTTCTTACAAAATATTAGAAAGGTATGGGATTTTTGACTAACGTACAAACTAACTCAAATGGAACAAATAGATTCTTGAGTGCCCAAGTGTACGGAGTTACAACCTTTACAAAATTGGGTGTTCATGATAAGAGAAGTGAACACCCTGGATAAAACTGACATCCAACGCCTCTTGGCAACTGGAAAATGAGGGAGAAGATCCAATGATCATGAACGATCTTTATCATAAGGTGTTGTTGCATCATCCTTGGTGAAGATAGTCTTTCTTCCAGTCCATGCTTCCCATTGCAATCACAACAAAATCGTGAATTAGTATGCAATGTGTAACACATAGCTATTAAATACCTTATCTCGTTGATGGTTGCACTTGGCTAGGTTGTGATTATGGTAGATTGATTCCTAGAGTAGTGTTAGCAGGAAGGCTAACAAATAGGGTAAAATAGATAAGTGGTCCATTAAATTTGAAAATGTTCAAATAGGATGAAATGTTTGAAAAGGGTATAAGAATTCACAATAGTAATAATAAAAGATTACACTGAAAAAACGTTGTGAAAATGCCCATAATTGAATGTCATTGATGAGGTAAACAAAAGGATTTGATTGTGAGAGTATCTAAGAATAAAGAGCTTAACTAACCCAACCAAAAGATATGCAAGTGGGTCCTCCCCAAAGTAGGCACAGGCCTCTTATGCCCTTGCATAACTTCAAACCAAAGAGTTTGTGGGCTCCGTGGATGATTAATGGCTATGAAAAGTTAAGTACAAAAACCTGGAAGAAACTACCTAAGAATTCCGACACATCAAACCAGTACATCGAACAAGAACATGAAACCAGCAGTGAGGTGAGACATGGAAAGCATAGATGGATAAGAGAGAGTGGAATGGAGTTCCTAATTAAGGTCACATGAAGTTCCTTGTGGATTTTATGGTTAAATGACTTGATAGGATTCATCATTAGTCCAGACCAAAACCAACCTTATTCAATGACTTTGCATTACCATTCGAAGACTAGTCTATCCCCTTGAAACACAAGAGTGCATCCACAAAACAACCATCGTTCCTTATTAAAGAAGAAAAGAGAAGTAGGAAGTGAGGAAGGGCCTTAGTTGGGGAGGACCTTCAAGCATGGGTAACATGTCTTTCTAGTCCAATAACTAGTGCTTGTAGGCCGTTTATTTTATCTAGGGGTGTGCTTTGAATTCCCATCATTTTGTTTCGAAATGGAAACCACATCATGCAAAGACATATGTGTTTATTTTGTCTAAGGGGTGTTGATGAGTGGCGAGGTACCCCTACACTCAACCATACGAATACGAGCGTTACACGCGCGATCTGGTCGAACTCCGCAGACTAAGTGCCTACACGCCTTATGAAACACCTAAGGTTAATCAATTGTTGTCCTCCCAAGCTTACTTGTATTTGTCACGGTTGTATGGTTAAGTAAGCTTGAGGCATGTGATTTTTATATCTTTTATGTTTTTATTGCCTATGCTAAGAGAGGAAAGGGGTGAAGAGACTAAGTAACTAACTTTAACTAACTAAGTCTTAATCATCCTAGCATCAGCATTCGTTCCCACTTGCCATTTCACACCCTGAACCAATGCAACGCTACTGTGATTACGAAACGCTATTCATTATTGGGATTACCAAGCATAACACACGTGCTCAAAGCAATCATACTGAATGCACTTAACTATGAGAGTTGAGGGTTGAGAGAGATTAAATCCTTAAGAAAGCATTTAAACAATTAACAATAATTAAAGTCCTATTTAGCTTAGTCCATGCACTGCAAGGTTTATCCAAAAGTTCATCTTTATTGTTGTACACAATTGTGTGCTTAGGTACAGAATTGCTCGAATAAAGATCCGTTCACTTTGGGACTCCTATTGCGCGCACATGGAAATTATTCTAACTCTAGAATGGAAAAATGGCAAGAGTTTAGCTAAGGTCTAGATCTAGATGGAAAAACAAGGGAGAGCTGCCTCTTATTTATAGAACTGGCGACGGGCTACAATATCGCGTACGCGATATCGCGGCCCATGCAATATCGCGTCCCATCATACCCCCATGACTGTATAAAAACTCGTCCTCGAGTTCCTTATAAAATATTTGGAAGGTATGGGATTATTGACTTGAATGGAACTAATGATGAATGGGATGACATGTGAACGGATCATCATTATAGAACATGACAAAATTGGTGTTCATGACAACAAGAGTGAACACTTTATACATTTGACATCAAGCCTTATTTGGTAGCTGAGAGAGAAGAGAGAAGAGCGAACAAGTCTGCTGTTGCCAACGCTAAGATTGCACCTTTCATTGTCCATCCATAAGTGTGCCATCAATCTTGTTCCTTGCATAACTGCTTCAGCACCAATCCATTCCAAGTGTTCCCTCCAAGTCCAATCCGTGGTTGTATGATTGCCAGCTGCACACACAACACAGTCTTCTATTAGCAAGGGTAAACAAATCACAATGCAGTTGATACCTTGCTTTGGTGAAAGGTCCATTGGCTGAGTTGTGGTATGGATGATACAGATTTGAAGATATAATATTGGTGCCTACCCGAGGTGTAGGGGTTTGGAAAAAATTGAAAAAATTGGACCAGGACCCCCATGATTGAGAGCAAACCTCCGGTAGCGAGAGAATGGAGAAAAAGAAAAGGAACAAGAAATATGGGAAAAAAGAAACAACTATAACGCCGATGAAAGGGATGTCAAGAATGGAAATGAACAAAATAAATGGTGATTGCAGAAATGTTTAAAGGAAAGAAATTAACGGATGCACCAACTAGGAATGTCAGTGGGTACTCCCCAAGGAAGGCTCATGCCCTTAATGCCCTGACAATCCCACATTCAAAGAGTCCTNCCCTTAGATGAAATAATCATTTGGGCTACAAGCACTGGTTATGGAACTAAATTAAACATGTTCCATCTAACTAAGGTCCTTCTCACTTCCTATTCTCTCCTCCTTCACTTTGTCAGAATGGTGGTGGCTCTTTGGGGGATGCATTCTTGTTACTTCAAGTGGATGGATTGGCCGAATGTATTAATGTGAAGTCACTAGATGTGGTTTGTTTGAGACTAGACTTGGAATGGGATCTACTAAGTCACATTAATCGTTAAATACACAAGGGGTTGTACANAGAAGGGCCTTAGTTAGAGGGAACATGTTTATTTTAGTTCCATAACCAGTGCTTGTAGCCCAAATTATTATTTCGTCTGAGGGGTGTGCTTTGAATCCTCACTGTTTTTCTTTTATTTTTTTTTATTGTTTTTTCCTGAGAACCACACCATGCAAAGACTTATTATTTTTATTTGCTTAGCTTCTTGATAATATGGTAATCGTCGAAACGGTAAGAAAAATCAAGAAGAAAACATCCAAGCACCCAAGAGAATGGCTAACACAAATGTATCAAGTTCCGTTGAAGCCACACCCTTTTCAATCCTTGAGTCCTTCCTTAGTTTAAGAAATACCCAGTCACCGATTCGTTGATAGTTCTTATTATTTTGAAGAAAGGGACTATATAGTTCCAAGCCAAGAGAGACCATAGAGATTTATGGATGCATGGATGATGTGGACTCATTACCTACTATATCAAAAGAACCATACCTTAGTATCAACATCGTAACTTAAAGGTAAAAACCAAACATTAACAACCAATAGAAAATAGTTCATACCATCATTAAGAGCACTTATTGGGTGACAAACTTAACAAAATGGATAAGACACATACATACACACACAAATAAAAGAAAAAGTGTAAATGATGTTGTAAAAAAAAACAAGAAAAGTTAAAGAAATTTGTAAAACAAAAATGTGTAAAACAAAAACTTAAAAGAACTAAGGGCCTCAAATGATCATCATAGGTGGCCATCTCCCCCATGACTGAATTGAAAGGGAGAGATCCAAAATAATGATCGCTTATTTGAATTTTTTAGAAGTGTCCAACTTCTCCCAATTGATGTTTTTAGATTAAGGGTTGGAAGTTGGCGACGCTCATATTCCAATGTATCTATGCTTTCGTTGTGGTTGCAAGTTGTTCCCCTAGTTAGTTCCATGCATGTTGATGAATTGCTCTCCTTATTAGCTATCAACCACTGGGTGTTTTCTTGTTGTGTGGTTGCTACATATAGGCACCTTTGTATCTGAGTTTCCTAGGCACACCAGTTGCATATAGGAGATACAGAGCACTTTTGTACGTCATCACCCTTTGTATCACTGTATGTGATGCATGGAACTTTCTTCTTCTTGATCTTTCCATAAATGTTTTCCTTAGATATTTCCAAGGAAATATCAAAGATTTTTAGGCATGCATTTATGGTACTTAGCGATGTCCTCCCCATTATAATTGGGAAGTCCCCTTTGTTATTATTGACTTGGATCACTAGGAAATCAGCTGGGTATGACCAACCACATATAGTGATAACAATGTCCTCCACCAATCCCAAGGGAATAGTGATGGACTGGTCAGCCATCTCTAAGCGAATATTGCTCTTCTTTAGTGGAGGTAGGTTCCAAGCTTTATACATTTCTTGCGATATCAAGTTGACTCCGGAACTTGAGTCAAGAAGAGCTTTACGTGGTTCATTCCCAGCGACTTGGAGGTAGATTAGGGGACTTCTAGGATCAGAGAGTTTCCTAGGAAGGTGGCCCACCTTTATCCAGTCAGTGACGGTATGTGTTAACATAACCATGTGCATTGAGCTCTGTTGTTGGTTTGAAGGGAGCTCCAAAGCTTTTCTTGATGGAGGAGTGGTCATAGACTCAACTGCTTGTGGTTGTGAGAGCTTGTTTGGATTGTTGGTTCTAAAGAAGGGTATTCTCTTTGTATGGTTGTTAGAACCAGTAGTGGGTTGAAGGTTTACGACTCTCATAGCATTACGTTGCTGTGGTTGAGTAGGGAGTTCCCCTTGCATCGTTGGAGTAGGTGGTAGTGGAACTATCGGCGTAAGAGATGCGATTGGATTTGGAGGATGGTATGCATGTGTGGTGTCTCTTCCAGGAGAAGGAGTCTTGAAATACTCCCAAACTTGGTAGTGACATTGTGGGGTTACATGACCCATAGAGTCACTTGGAGAAATCGGTTGCTTTATGTAATAGCCATACGGGTTTGGTTTCCAGTAAGGTATTGTTGTCTAAGCGGTGGCATCCCCAATGATTGTGGGTATTGCCACTGCTAGTTTTGCTCGATAGGTTGTGGTGGAGTTCCACTTGGATAATATGTTAAGGATTGGTGAAACTGCCTCGGGTTACCTTGGGGATAAGGTAACCTTTGGGGTGCTTACCATTTGTTAAGTCTTGGGTTGAGTGCATACACTTGCAGATGTGAGATTATTGGGCAACATCCCTTAGGATGGTCATATTGGCAGATCTCACATCCACCATCATTGTCTGTATCAGAGTCCACAACCTCATCGATGATAGTCATTTTTCCCTTACCCTTGTTATGTGAATGGTTTGAATATCTCCTCTTTTTCTTATCACGGTCACTACTTCGCTCCTTAGACTCCTCTACTATTTTTAAAATGGTTTCGAATCTATTATATAAGGAGTCCCACATTTGATCCACCTTAGCTGACACTTCGGTTGTTAACTTTTGAAGGGGCAAGGTTTTTCTATTCACCAACTCTTCGAGTGGTGACTCATCCTCTTCCTCATAGAATCTTACTCCCCTCTTTCAGAGGGAAGGGTTGCGGTTATACTCTTCTACTCTTTCTCTTTTCCGTAACTCCCCTTCTTCCTTAGCTACTTGCTCCAATAATCTATGAACTTCATGGGACCTAAGTTCAAATAATCTTCCTTGGGCATATGTCCCAAGGGTTCTCCTGGTCTCATGTCTTAGCCCATCTACGAGATGGCATAGTTGATCCCGTTGTGCGTAGCCATGGCCTGGGAAATGATGTAGCAATGCATAATATTGGCCCATGGTAGCATCAAAGGGTTCATGATTACCCTGCTTCCATCCTTGGATCTGCTTACGCAAGTTGAACACTCGGGAGTACGTTTGATATTTATCGTTGAATAGTTCTAGCATCGTACTCCACCTACGAATGGATCCGGGTTCTAAGGACCGGTACCAGCTTTCCACTTCCTTTATGAGTATTTGTGGGAACAAATTTAACTTTTGCCACTCATTTTCAATATTCTACAAGGCACAGGCATTGTGGAATGCCTGTAAGTGGTTTTGCGGATCAACATTGTATCCCCCCTCAAATCGGGGGATATTATTCATGTCTAGTCTCTTGATTCGGCTATCTTTTTGGTGCCTTGTAGGTATTCTCACAGCTTTCGTAATATCTAACATACTTCAGGTGACAAGTGGGGGTTCATCGTTGTCATTTCTTTCATGGCGTCTGTGATGCCTATGCGGTTCCCTACTTTCCCTTCTTTCATTCCTTGATTCCCTAGAATGCCCTCGTCTTCGCTCTCGACTCTCTTATCAAGGTCTCTCATTTTGCTTATCCTTATCCCCATGGTTGGGCTCTTTTTGGCTGCATCCTAATGTGGAAGGAGAGGGTGAATGATGTGATAAAGGCGAAGGAGAAGGGGAACCATCGCCATGATGATGTTTCTTACCTTCTCTTCTGTGGTTATGGCCCTGATTGTGATGACGATATGAATGCCCGTCCTTGTCATATGTTTGTGTTCCCTCAGTGAACACTTGATGTTTATGGGGATCAGAACCAGGATTGTGAATCGTGGAGTGTAGGTTTTGATACCCCACCTCCTCACCATCGTTAGGAGGAGGAACATCTTTCAATGGAGAACCTGTTATAACTGGTTCACCATCTCCAATTTCTCTTAGGACATGCGGGACCCCTTCGTCCTTCAACAATGTATGGTAGCTCTCTTACCTCGAGTCCCTTAAACGTTGTGCCGTTGTGGGATGGTAATCCCTTGTGTCATAATCTTCTGCAATGTATTCAGTGTATAGTTGCGTCATGCCTATCTGTGCAAGAGCACGAAGGAGCATGTTGGGGATTGCATGATCTGGAGGTAACACTATGTTACCTTGCAAGTCTCGCCACCACAGTTGTTCATCCTGATGGAGGATAAAAGTAAAATCGGGTATATACTCATCGTGATGAGTATATACCACCTGAAACTATTGAGGAATTGACGGTTCTTGGTTATGTATGTTGTGCCGCCGATTGTCTCTTGTGTGATCCCTAGGTGATGAAGTGCTTTTATGAGAAGAAGAAGACATTGTTATCTTGTCGATGTGCTATTGACCATTGTTTAAATTTTTATTCTGATTAAGCCTAAGGGTTTGTTTAAGCTTCCCAATGATGTGGATGATTTTCTATGTTCTACTTAGTGCACAAACAACTTAGTCCCCAGCAACGGCGCCAATGATGAGTGGCGAGGTACCCCTACACTCAACCATACGAATATGAGCGTTACACGCGTGATCCGGTCAAATTCCATAGACTAAGTGCCTACACGCCTTATGAAACACCTAAGGTTAATCAATTGTTGTCTTCCCAAGCTTACTTGTATTTGTCATGGTTGTATAGTTAAGTAAGCTTGAGACATGTGATTTTTATATCTTTTATGTTTTTATCACCTATGCTAAGAGAGGAAAGGGGTGAAGAGACTAAGTAACTAACTTTAACTAACTAAGTCTTAATCATCCTAGCATCAGAATCCGTTCCCACTTGCCGTTTCACACCCTGAACCAATGCAACACTACTGGGATTACCAAACGCTATTCATTACTGGGATTACCAAGCGTAACACATGCTCGAAGCAGTTGTACTGAATGCACTTAACTATGAGAGTTGAGGGTTAAGAGAGATTAAATCCTTAAGAAAGAATTTAAAAAATTAACAATAATCAAAGTCCTATTTAGCTTAGTCCATGCACTACAAGGTTTATCCAAAAGTTCGTCTTTATTGCTGTACACAATTGTGTGCTCAGGTGCAGAATTGCTCAAATAAAGATCCGTTCACTTTGGGACTCCTACTGTGGGCACATGGAAACTATTCTAACTCTGGAATGGAAAAATGGCATGATTTTGGCTAAGGTCTAGATCTAGATGGTGAAACAAGGGAGAGCTACCTCTTATTTATAGAACTGATGACGGGCTGCGATATCGCGTACACGATATTGCGGCCCATGCGATATCACGTCCCATCAGGTGTGCTTCAAAAGTCTCATCATTTTTTGATGAGAACCACATTATGCAAAGACTTATTTAACTTCTTTTTATTGGTTGACATAGAACGGTAAGAAATCCATAAAAACACACATGTACCTAGGCAAACATAAAGGCACAAAGAATACCAAATCCCCTTGAAGTCACATCCTGTTCAAACCTTTGAATCCTTTCCAATTCCAGAAACTACCAAGTCACAAATTTTTTAAAGTTTTGTTAATGAAAAAGGGACTACACATTTTGAGAATAAGGAAAATCATAGAGTTTGTAGATGGGCGGATGTTGTGGACTCACTGCTTCTTGCATGAAAAAGAAACCATGTCCTAATCATCTGTAACAAAATTCAAAGCTAGAATCCAAACACCAACAATCAAATAACAAAATAGTACATACTACCATCAAACAACGCATTACCACTGTTCTTGGCAGTTATTAACAAAAAGTTAGAAAATTATATCAAAATAAAAGAAAATACAAAAGAAAGTGTAGAATATTCAAGAAATAGAAAATGTGCTAACAATGGTGTAAAACAAAAATTAGAAAAGATTAATAACATGAAAACAAGAAAAGGTAAAATAAAGAATGTGCAAAACAAAAAGTTGTAAAACAAAAAATGTGTAAAACAAAAAGGGTGAAAAATTGAGGAGCCACTTATATGGTTAGCATGGATGGCCATCTCCCCCATGACTAAGTTGAAAGAAGTAAATTCAAAATATGGAGTGTGGTTGTCCATCTAATAAGGCATTTTTTGTATTAGCTGGCTTATGCTCATGGAAAGGTTTAATTTGTTGGATGTTGATCAGCTGTTCCTTATCTAGGCTCTCGGGTTTGTAGATCATCATGACCTCAGAAGGAAAAGTTTTGTAAATGATGTAAGGTCCTTTCCATAATGTTTGCAACTTAGTTCGTTGAGGTACATGTGTGGGGTTCTAGTCGAGAACCTTATTTACCAGTTGAAATTTGACTTTTCTAATTTTAAGGTCATGGAACTTTTTGTTGTAGGCCTTGTGTAACTCATTAGATGATAGGGCCACCAATCAATTTTCATGTCATAGGTTAAGATTCATGAATATTTCCTTTTTTCCTAGACTCAAGTCAAGGTCGAGATCATAGGCTGTTGAAAGTGTGCAGAGCTCGGCTTGAATAAGAAGTGTTGGTAATTTTCCATACACAAGGTCATAGGGAGAATAGCCTATAGGAAGTTTCCATGTTAAGTAGTAGGCCCAAAGGGCATCATTGAGTTTTGTGCTCTAGTCTTTCGTATATTTACTAATAGTTCTTATTAGAATCCTTGTGATTTCCTTATTGGTAACCTTAGCTTGATCATTGGCTTGGGGGTGGTAGGATGTTATGAGTTTATGTTCAACCCCCAAGCGTTGCATGAGCTTCTAAAAAATAGCACTTGTAAAGTGAATTCCATTATTAGAAATTAATGTACATGGCACACCAAACCTATTTACAACATTTTTTTGTACAAATTGATTAGCAATAGAAGATGTATAGTCGATGATGGCTATTGCTTCTACCCATTTCGTACAATAGTCAATAGTGACTATGATGTACGCCTTTCCATTTGACATGGATGTGATGGGACCCATGAAATAAATGCCCTAGATGTTGAAGGGTTCTAGTGGTTGAATCCATTGTTGAGGTCTCTTCATTTGAGTAGTCATTCCACCATCTTGTTGGCATCATTCATAAGAGTGGATGTAATGGTGAGCATCCCTAAAGATTATTGGCCAATAGTACCCTACCATTAGGATTTTAATGGTTGTGGATCTCCTAGCATAGTGTCCTCCACAATGACCTTCATGAGCATCTTGGAGAATGTGCAATTGATTAGCATCAAGGACACACCAATGAACCAACCCATCGGTGCACACCTTGTAGAGGTGTCCATTGATCTCCATGAAGTGTTTTACGTGGTGAAGAAACTACTATTTCTTCTGGTGGTCCAACCCTTGTGGCATCTCTTGGGTGAGAATGCCATCATACCATTTAATCTCATTAGGCAATTGTTCAATTATAGCCCTAGCAAAGAGGAGTTCATCAGGAAACATATTAGATAGTGAATTTTCTTCCTCTTTATTATCCCATCATAACCGAGACAAGTGATCAGTGACCACATTCTCAGTTCCCTTTTGATCTACCATTGTAAGATCAAATTCCTACAAGATCACCAGCCATCGTATGACACGGGGGCTCATCGTTGGCTTGTTCACTAGGAAGCAGATGGCACTGTGGTCCATGTGCACAAACACCTTATATCCAAACACGTAATTCCTGATTTTTTTTAGAGCACATACCAATGCCATTAACTCTTTCTCTGTAGTGGTGTAGTTTAGTTGTGCACCCATAATGCTTCAACTAGTGCAGTGGATGTAATATGGACATTTCTTATCATCAATCTATGTAAGCATGACTCCAAGGCATAGTTAGATGCATCGGTCATGATGTGGAAGGGTTTGAACCAATTAGGTGCTTGTAGAATTGGAGTTTCTACAAGTTTCTCTTTTAGCTATTGGAATGCTTTTTTACATTCCACGGTCCAGACAAATGGAGCATCTTTCTTTGTTAGCTCCACCAATAGCTTTGCGATCTTAGAGATATTTCCTATGAATCGCTAGTAGTAGCCAATATGTCTAAGGAATGATCAAACATCTTTGACAGTTTTGGGTTGGTAGGTTATTCCTTAGATGATCCTTATTTTCTTAGGGTCTACCTCAATTCTTTCTTGTGATATTCAGTGCCCCAATACAATGCCTTCTTGGACCATTAGGTTACTTTTTTTCCAATTGAGTTACAAGTTGGTTTTAACACATTATTTTAGAACTTGCTCAAGGTGGTATGAGGCTTGCTCAAATGTAGCTCCATAACATACGACTTTTGATTTGCTATTGAAAAATGCTTAGAACTAGGCATTGGAATGTAGTAGGAGCATTGCATAGACCAAATGGCATCTTGCGATATGCAAAAGTTCCCGAGGGACTCATGAATGTTCTTCTCAATGTGAACACAATAATGCACACAATAATGTGAGTTTTGGAATTGGAATGTTCTTTGGACTCTTTAGCAATTTTTGGGACAGCTTAAAAGCTACTATCCATGGAGTCTCATAACTAATCAACCTTGGCTGTAATTCTAGATTGAAGTTTTTTGAGTGGCAAGGTTTTCCTATTCACCACTGCATCAAGTGTGGATTCTTCTTAATTGTCATAGAATCGAACCTTTCTCTTTTAGATGGAAAGATTACAGTTGTACTCTTCTATAATTTCTCTTTTTCTTAATTCACACTCCTCTTTAGCTACTTGCTTGATTAGTCTTTGTATCTAATGGGCACTTAATTCTGATAGTCACCCTTGGGTATAGATACCAAAGGTTCTCCTTGTTTCTGATCGAAGCTTGTCTAAAATGTGGTGAAGTTGATCTAGTTAAGAATAACCATGGCTAGGACATTTATGCATTAAGGAATAGTATTGGATGATGGTAGCATCCAAAGGTTCATGTATTCCTTGTTTTCATCCTTGGATTTACCTTCTCAAGTTGGACACTCTGGAGTATGTTTGACATTTATCATTAAATAATTCAAGCATGGTACTCCATCGTCTGATAGATTTCAGCTCTAAGGACCTATACTAGTCTTCTGCTTCTTTGATGAGTGTCCTTGGAAACAACTTAATTTTTTCTCACTCATTCTCTATGTTTTGCAATGCACATGAATCTTGAAAATCTTGGAGATCGTTCTGCGAGTTTAAGTTATATCCCCCTTCAAATCAAGAAATATTGTTCATGTCTAACCTTTTGATGTGACTATCCTTCACATGCCTTATTGGAATTCGTACTACCTCTGCAATATTAAGCATACTTCATGTAGCAAGTAAAGGATCATTAAGGCCTTGATTTTGATGCCTACAATGCCCTTTGCTACCCTTTCGTTTATGGTAATGTGCCTCTCTTGAATGTCTGCATCCTTGGTCTTGCCTTTTCCAATGGTTCCTTTGATCATTTTGGTCTTATTGATTATTTTGATCACCTCCATCATGGTCTCACCCTCTACAGTTACGATCAAAGCTAGAAGAAGAAGAAGATGATGAAGGTGGAGAGGAAGGAGGACTAGCCCCATCACGATGCCTGCTACTGCCTCTTTGGTGATTGCAACCTTGATCACGATCTTGTTTCTTGTCTGCATCCTTACCTTAACTTGCCCCTTTGGATCCTTCTTTGTCATTGGATCCATTCTAACCAAAACTAGGATTGTGAATTATGGATTGCAAGTTCTATTTTTAACCTCTATTACTAAAGTCAAAGAGAGGAATTTCACTAAATGGAAAGCCCCCAGAGAAGGGTTCCCCACCATCTTTTTGGTATAGAAGGAATGGGGAATCATTAAATATTTTTCCATTTGCAAATTCATGACGTTGTTCTAATTGGTGATTCTGGAGACATTGTGCCTTAGTGGGACAATAATCCCTAGCATCACTATCTTGCACAACATACACAACATGACATTCCTAGTATAAGCATTTTTTGGAGCATTACAGGAATGGATCGATTGGGTAGCAACACAATGTTTTCCTTCATGTCAAGCCATTGTAGCTATTCATCTTGATATAGGATGAAGGTGAAATTGGGTACATACTCATCAAGATGAGCATATACCATTTGATATTGTTGAGCCACTAGCTAATGAGCTCTATCAAATGTGGGTAGAGAAGCACTTCTGTGAGAAGAAGACATCTTCAATTAGATGATAAAAACATAGTGTGCTTTTAAATTTTTATTATAGTAATTATAAAATATGATATGACTTTAAGGTTCATTTTAACAATTCTAAATGATTCCCACTAAATCCTAGATAGTGCACAAAACAACTTAAAGATCCCCAGCAATAGCGCCAATGATGAGCGGCAACGTACCCTACACTCAACCATATGAATCACTAAGGCATTTACGCATGATTTGGTCGAATTCCATGGACCTATAGTTCTCTAGTGTACTAGTTCTTCTAAGAAGTGAAATGGGTGTTGAGAATGTTCATTGTCTTCCCAACTACACTTGTGAATCTCAAGGGTATGGTTTAGGTGTAATTGAGGTACATAATTTTTCTCATTTTATGTTTTATAAGTTTAATCACCTACAACATAAATGTAGAGTAATTTAAGATCTAATTCATTTATTGCCTAGCTAGCCTAACACAAGTACTCATCCCACTTTCCTGGACACATCCTAAACACATATAGTGTTGCTGGGTTACTGAACGTTAAGAGTTGCTAGGAAACCAAGCACTATATGTATGCTCTAAGTGTTCGTGCTTGTGTTCATTAACAACTGAAAATTAATTACTTAATTTAAATGCATGAAAGTAAAGTGCATTAAAGGAAATATTAATCTATTCTTAGTGCTACAAGGGTTATCAAAAAGGATTCATTTTTATTCCCGTCACATTGTTGTGCTTAGGTACATTAGTGTTTGAGGAAATATTTGTACATACTTAAGACTCTTGTTGCAGGCACTTAGAAATATTCTAACTATGGAGAAAACAAGCTGCAATAGCTTTGCTAATTATGATAAAAATTGATATAAAAATATATGAAAATCATGAGCCCAAGCGCTATATTTATAGGCTAGCATATACCTTGTAATATTAGAGATCTGACATCACGTCCTAGGCTTGAACATCGGATACCCAATGTTGAGGCTTTGACATTGAGTACCTAATATCAAAGCATGCAAAAAGCATGATTCATTAGTAGCATATGTTCATAGTCTCTCTTGTAGCACAACTAACGTTTTGAAGGAAGTCTTAGTTGTTACACAATAGAAAGGGTGGTTCTATGAGAGAATGATTAGGCTAAAAATATGAAACATTGAAATAGATATTCTACATTGCAATATAAGGCAACTTTGTAAGGGTATTAGAAATAAGGCACTTTTGCATATATGGAGTAACCTAATAAGAAAGAAATAATTCTACCTAGAAAACATAAGAGGAGGCATCAATAAAATGTAGCTTTTTTATCTACTCCTATATCTTATCACATACAATGTCAAATTAGTTAAGTAAGATTGGGCTCCCACTATTTTAGAATTGAAATAATAAGATGGGTCTAGATTCCTAAAGAAGAGAGACCTTATCATTTATGTAATCAAAGAGCAATTGAAGATGAGTGATGAGTGGCAAGGTATCCCTTTGCCTAACCATATGAATCACTAATGCATTTACAAGTGATTTGGTCAAATTCTGTGGACCTATAGTTCTCTAGTACACTAGTTTTTTCTAAGAAGTGAAATGGGCATTGAGAACGTTTGTTGTCTTCCCAACTACACTTGTGAAGCTTAGGGGTATGGTTTTAGTGTATTTTAGGTGCATGATTTTTCTTATCTTATGTTTTATAATTTTGATCTCCTACAACAAGAATGAAAGGTCAAGTAATTTAAGATCTAATTCATCTATTGCCTCGCTAGCCTAACATAAGTAATCACCCCACTTTCTTGGACACATCTTGAACACATATGGTGCTATTGGGCTACCAAACGTTAAGCATTGTTGGGTTACCAAGTACTATATGTATACTTGAAGTGGTCATGCTTATGTTCATTAACAACTGGAAATCAATTACTTAATTGAAATGTAGTAAAGTAAAGTACATTAAAAGAAACATTAATCTATTCTCAATGCTACAAGGATTGTCAAAAGAGTTCATTTTTATTCTTGTCACACTACTGTGCTTAGGTACATCAGTGAACAAAGAATTATACACACTTAGAATCCTTTTGTAGGCACTCAGAAAATATTCTAACTCTAGAGAAAATAAATTGCAAGAGCTTCGCTACTCTGAATAGAAACTACAAAAACTGATGATAAATCAAGAGCCCAGGTGCTATATTTATGGGCCAGCATATACCCTTTGATGTCGGATACTTGACATTGCATTTGGTCTTTGACATCAGCAAACGAAAATAATGTGATTCATCATACCTCCACAACTGAATGAAAACTCATCCTCGAGTGAAGAAGAGGAGGAACAAGGTCCTTACAAAATATTGGGTAGGTATGGAATTATTGATTAACATATAAACTAACTCAAAGGGAACAACAGACTCTAAGTGCCCAAGTGTATAGAGTTACAACTTTTTACAAAATTGGGTGTTCATGATAAGAGAAGTAAACACCCTGGATAATGCTAACATCCAACACCTCTTAGTAGTAAAAGAATGAGAGAGAAGATTTAATGGTTATGAACAATCCTCATTGTGTGGTAATGTTGCATCATCCTTAGTGAAGATAGTCCCGCTTCCAATCCATGCTTCCCATTGCAATCACAACAGAATCATGAATTAGTATGTAATGTGTAACACATAGCTATTAAATGTCGTGTTTGGTTGATGGTTACACTTGGTTAGGTTGTGATCATGGTAGATTGATTCCTTTAGAAATGTTAGTTGGAAGGTTGATAAATAAAGTAAAATAGATAAGCGGTCCATTACATTTGAGAAAGTTTGACACAAGGAAATATTTGAAGAGGGTGTATGAATTTACAATAATAAAAAGGAAAGTTCACTGAAAAATGTTGTGAAGATGTGCACAATTGGATGTCATTGATGGGAATAAACAAAAAGAATTTTATTATAAGAGTGTCTAAGGATAAAAAAGTTAACTAATTCAACTAAAAGATATGCAAGTGGGTCCTCTCCAAAGTAGGCACAGGCCTTTTATGCCTTTGCATAACTTCAAGCCAAAGAGTCCATGGGCTCCATGGATAATTAATGATTAGAAAAGGTTAAGTACAAAAACTTGGAAGAAACTAACTAGGAATTCCAATACATCAAACCAAGACATCAAACAAGAACATGAAATTGGTAGTGAGGTGAGACATGGAAAACATAGATGGATGAAAGAAAGTGTAATGGAGTCCCTGATTAAGGTCACATGAAGTTCCTTATGGGTTTTATGGTTAAATGACTTGATAGGATCCATCCTTAGTCTCGACCAAACCCAACCACGTTCGATGACTTTGCATCATTATTCTAAGACTAATCCATCTCGTGAGACATAAGAGTGCTTCTATAGAACAACCAACATTTCTTATTAGAGAAGAAAAGAGAAGTAGGAAGTGAGGAAGGGTCTTAGTTAGAGGGGATTAGTCCCATAACTAGTGCTTATAGCCCATTTATTTTGTCTAAGGGATGTGCTTTGAATTCCCACCATCATTTTTTTTATGGAAAGCACACCATGCAAAGACTTATTCAACTTTCTTCTATTGGTCAACATAGAACAGTAAAAAATCCATGAAAACACACATGCACCCGGGAAAATGGAAAGACACAAAGAATATCGAATCCCCTTGAAGCCACACCTTGTTCAAACCTTTGAATCCTTCCCAATCCTAGAAACTACCGAAGTCACAAATTTGTTAAAGTTTTATTAATGAAAAAGGAACTGCATATTTCTAGAACAAGGAAAACCATAGTGTTTGTGGATGGGTGGATGTTGTGGACTCACTGCCTATTGATGAAAAAGAAACCATGTCCTAATTATTCGTAACAAAATTCAAAGCTAGAAACTAGACACCTACAATCAAATAACAAAAATAGTACATACCACCATTAATCAATGCATTACCATTATACCTAGCACTTATTAACAAAAAGTTAGAAAATCACAGTAGAATAAAATAAAAGGAAATATAAAAGAAAGTGTAAAATATTCAAGAAATAGCAAATGTACTAACGATGGTGTAAAACAAAAATTAGAAAAGATTAATAACATGAAAATAAGAAGATGTAAGATAAAAAATGTGTAAAACAAAACATTGTAAAACAAAAAATGTGTAAAATAAAAAAATTGAAAAACTGAGGAGTCACTTATATGGTTAGCATGGGTGACCATCTCCCCCACAATTAAGTTGAAAGGAGGAGATCCAAAATGTAGAGCGTGGTTGTCCATCCAATGAGGCCTTCATTATATTTGTTAGCTTATGCTCATGGAAAGGTTTGATTTGTCGAAAGTTGACCAATTGTTTCTTATTTTTGATCTTAGGTTTGTAAATCATCATGGCCCTAGAAGGAAAATTTTTATAAATGATGTAAGGTCCTTACCACAACGTTTGGAACTTAGTTTGTTGAGGTACATGTGTGGGGTTTTAGTAGAGAACCTTATCTCTTAGTTGAAATTTGACTTTTTTGATTTTAAGGTCATGACACTTTTTGTTGTAGGCCTTGTGCAACTTGTTAGATGATAAGGCTACTAATTGGTTTTCATCTAGTAGGTTGAGATTCATTAGTTTTTCTTTTTGTGCTATACTCAAGTCAAGGTCGAGGTCAAAGGTTGTTGAAAGTGTACAGAGCTCAGATTGAACAAGAAGTATTGGTAATTTTCCATACACAAGCTTGTAGGAAGAGTAGCCTATAGGAAGTTTCCATGTTGAGTGGTAGGCCCAAAGGGAATCGTTGAGTTTTGTGCTTTAGTCTTTCCTATATTTGCTAACCATTATTGTTAGAATCCTTGTGATTTCCCTATTGGTAACCTTAGCTTGATGATTAGATTGGGGATGGTAGGGTGTTGTGAATATATGTTCAACCCCTAAGTGTTGCATGAGATTCCAAAAAGTAGTGCCTATAAAGTGAGTTCTATTATCAGAAATTAATGCATGTGGCACATTAAACCTATTTATGATATTTTGTTATACAAACTAAGCAATAGTAGAAGATGTACAATCGATGACAGTAGTTACTTCTGCCCATTTTGTACAATAGTGAACAATGACTATGATGTACGCCTTTCCATTTGACATGGACATGATGGGACCCATGAAATCAATGCCCTAGATGTTGAAGGATTCCAGTGGTTGAATTCATTGTTGAGGTCCCTCCATTCAAGTAGTCATTCCACCATCTCATTGGCATCATTCACAAGAGTGGATGTAATGGTGAGCATACCTGAAGATTGTTGGTAATAGTACCCTACCATTAGGATTTTAATGGTTGTGTGCTCCCAGCATAGTGTCCTCCACAAGGACCTTCATGAGCATCTTGGAAAATGTGTAGTTGATTAGCATCAGGGACACACCAAGAAACTAGGTCATCAACACACACCTTGTAGAGGTATTCGTTGATCTCCATGAAGTGTTTTACTTGGTGAAGAAATTTTTGTTTCTTCCAATGATCCAATCCTTGTGGCATCTCTTGAGTGAGAAGATAGGTGAGAATGCCACCATACCATTTAAGCTCATTGGGCAGTTGCTCAGTGATAGCCCTAGCAAAGAGGAGTTCATCAGGAAACATATCAGATAGTGGGTTCTCTTCCTCTTTGTTGTCCCATTGCAATTGAGACAAGTGATTAGAAACCACATTCTTAATGACCTTTCAATCTATCATCATAAGATTAAATTCCTACAATATCACTAGCAACTATATGACATGGGGTCTTACCATTGGCTTGTTCACCAGGAAGTGGATGGCACTATGGTTTGTGTGCACAAACACCTTGTATCTAAGCATGTAATGCCTAAATTTTTCTAGAGAAAACTCCAATGCCATTAACTATTTCTCTATAGTGGTGTAGTTTAGTTGTGCATCCACAATGCTTTGGCTAGCATAGTGTATGTAATATGGATGTTTCTTATCATCTAACTACATAAGCACAGCTCCCAAGGCATAATTTGATGCATCTGTCATGATATGAAATAGTCTAGATCAGTCAGGTGCTTGTAGGATTAGAGTTTCTACAAGGTTATTTTTCAGCTATTAGAATGCTTTTTCACATTCCACGATCTAAACAAAGGGAGCATCTTTCTTTGTTAGCTCCACCAACAATTTTGCGATCTTAGAGAAATTCTCTATGAATCATTGGTAGTAGCCAATATGTCCAAGGAATGATTGAACATCTTTAATAGCTTCTGGTTAGCAGGTTATTCCTTGGATGATCCTTATTTTCTTAGGGTCTACCTTAATTCCTACTTGCAATATTCTATGCCCTAATACAATCCCCTCTTGGACCGTTAGGTGAGTTTTTTACCGATTAAGCCACAAGTTGATTTTAACACATTGTTTCAATACTTGCTCAAGGCAGTCCAGGGCTTGTTCAAATGTAGCTCCATAAGTGGAGAAGTCATCCATGAAGACTTCCACACCACTTCTAATCTGCTATTGAAAAATGCTCAAAACTAAGTGTTGGAATGTAGCAAGAGCTTTACATAGACCAAATGACATCTTGTGATATGCAAAAGTCTCCCAGGGCCTCATGAATGTTTTCTTGCTTGGTCCTTTGGTACAATTTAAATTTGGTTATAGCCACTATAACCATCTATAAAGCTATAGCAACAATGCCTAGATATTATGTCTAGCACTTGATCAACAAATGGAAATGGAAAATGATCTTTGAATGTTGCCATATTCAATAGCCAAAAATCAATACATATCCACCACTTACTACCTTTTGTTTAGCACAATTACAAGTGGACCAACCCACTCACTATCCGCAATGGGATAAATGAACCTTGCCTTAAGGACTTGCTTGATTTCCTTCTTGATGGTCTACTTCAGTTTGGGGTTCAATCGTCTCTAAGGATATCTTTTTGGCTTCATGGCTAGATTAGTGTAGATGCAATGCTAGCATATCTTAGGATCAATCCCAATGAGTTCAGGATATGACCAAGCAAAAGCTATTGACCATTTTTCAACTACCTTTAATAGCATCATTTTTTGCTTTAGAGCAAGATTTGCATTAATTATGACTGGCTTCCCATTTTTCAAGAACACATATTCCATGTTGGTCAATAGCGTTTTCAATTCAAGGGGCTCTTACTTGAAACTTTCAAGAATTTCCAACTCTCCCTACTAGGTATCATCATTTGTATCATCAAAGAGTTGGTGATGAACTTGTTCTAGTTCATCCATGCCTATGACGTATGCGCATGTTAGGCTCTCAGTTAGTTCCATGTAAAGTGTGCTACTCTTAGAATTAGTGGTCAGCCATTGGGTGCCCTCCTATTTTATTGCTGCTACGTACAGAAACCTTTGAATTTCTACTTCTAGTGCACACTACTTGCATGTAGAGATAAATGCTTATTTCATAGCCTAGAGTATCTACACACAATTGCACCTTGTATCGTTGCACACAATGCATGGAACTTGCTTCTTCTCGATCTTTTTGAATGCATTTTCTTTGGATATTTACAAAGAAAGATCTTTGATGCCGTTCTTACATCAACGGTGCTAAGCCATGCCCTTCGCATGATGATTGGGAAATCCCCTTTGCAGTTCTCCACTTTGATCATTAGGAAATTGCAAGGTAAGACCACCCATAGACAGTGGTCACAATATCTTCCACTAGTCCCAATGAAACAATGATGGACTGCTTTACCAATTCTAATCTGATATTGCTCTTCTTGAGAAGAAGCAGGTACCATGTAGTATACATCTCATGAGAGATCAGGTTAACACCAGAACTTGAGTCAAGAAGGGCTTTGCATGGTTCATTCCTAGCAATCTACAAATAAATTAGAGAACTTCCAAGATCTACTAACTTCCTGGGAAGGTTTCCAACATAGATCCAATCAGATATGGTGTGAGTAAGCATAAAAGTATGGATCCTAGGTAAATTTTGGTTTGAAGGGGACTCAAAGGAATTTGACACAAAGGAAGATGGAGGAATAAGGTTGTCAATTGCAGGTGTATTTGAGGGCTTAGGTGGATTGTGTGGCTGAAAGAAAGGTCTTTTCTTTGATCAAGTATTCAACCCATCCGATTGATGAACTGGTTGTAAGTTAATAGCCCTAGTAGCATTGTGTTTTTGCTATTGAGTTAGTAGTTCATCCTACATAGGTGGAGTAGGTGGTAGTTGTGCAGGTGGAGGAGGAATATGTGTAGGGATAGGAGGAGGATAAGGGTAAGAGGTGGCATTCCTTCTTTCATGTGGAGAATGAGTTTGATAATAATAAGAAGGATGGTAATGTAATTGGAATGTAGAAATGTAACTAGAGGAGTCACGTGGAGACAAGGGTTGTTGAACATGGTAACCATATGGATCAAGCTATTGATAAGGGTATTGCTACCTTGGTGGCACCAACGCTTATGATTGTGGGTGCTGCCATTGTTGGTACTGCTCATATGGTTGTGGTGGAGCTCCACTTGGATAATACAGTTGTTACTAGTGGAATTGCCTAAAATTACCTTGAGGATAAAGTAATCTTCTAAATGTTTGCCTTTGTATTAGTCATGAATTTAAAGCATACATCCTCGACTCTTGTAAGTGTGACACAATGGGGCAACATTCCTTAGGATGTACATATTGGTAGATGTCACATCCACCATCATCATTTGATTCACTTTCTGCAACCTCTTCTATCACAGAAATCTTACCCTTATCTTTGTAATAGGCACATTCAACTTCCTTGCACCTTCTACACTCACAATCACTACCTTGTTCTTTGGACTCTTTAGCAATTTTTAGAATAACTTGGAATCTGCTATCAATAGAGTCCCATAACTGATCAACCTTGGTTGTAATTTCAGATTGAAATTTTTGGAGTGGCAAGGTTTTCCTATTCATCACCTCATCAGATGTAGATTTGTCCTCACTATCATAGAATCGAACCTCCCTGTTCCAAATGGAAGGATCATGGTTATACCCTTTTTCACTTTCTCTTTTTCTTAGTTCACCCTCCTCTTTAGCTACCTACTCAATTAATCTTTGTATCTGATGGGCACTTAATTCTGACAGTCACCCCTAGGCATAGATACCAAGGGTTCTACTTGTTTCTGATCAAAGGTCATCTATAATGTGGTAAAGTTGATCCAATTGAGAATAACTATGGCTAGGACATTTATGCAGTAAGGAATAGTATAAGCCGATGGTAGCATCTAAGGGTTTGTGTGTTCCTTGTTTCCATCCTTGGATTTTCCTTCTCAAGTTGGACACTTTGGAGTATGTTTGATATTTATCATTAAATAATTGAAGCATGGTACTCCATCATCTAATAGATTCCAGCTCTAAGGACTAGTACCACTTCTCTACTTCTTTGATGAGTGTCCTTAGGAACAACTTAAGCTTTTACCATTCATTTTCTATATTCTACAAGGCACATGCATCTTGAAAAGCTTAGAGATGGTTTTGTGGATTAGATTTATATCCCCCATCGAATCAAGGAATATTGTTCATGTCTAGTCTTTTGATCCAACTATCCTTCACATGCCTTGTTAGAATTTGTACTGCCTCTACGATATTAAGCATACTTCAGGTAGCAAGTAGAGGCTCATCGTGGCCTTAATCATGGTGCCTACAATGCCCTCTACTACCCCTTCGTTCGTGCTAATGTGCCTCTCTTGAATGTCCACACCCTTGATCTTGCCTTCACGATAGTCCCTTTGATCATTTTGGTCTCGTTGGTCATTTTGGTCACCTCCATTGTGGTCTTACCTCCTATAGTCATGATCAAAGCTCAAAGAAGAAGAAGATGATGACGAAGGAGAAGAGGAAAGAGGACTAGAACCATCACAATGCTTGCTACTGCCTCTTTTGTGATTGCAACCACAATCATGATCTTGTTTCTTATTCACATCCCTACCTTGACTTGCCCCTCCAGATCCTTCTTTGTCATTAGATCCATTCTTACTAGAACCGAGATTGTGAATTGTGGACTGCAAGTTTTGGTTTTGACCTCCTTTATCGAAGTCAAAGAGAGGAACTTCACTAAATAGAAAACCTCTAGAGAATGGTTCTGCACCATCGTTTTGGTATAGTAGGAATGGAGAATCATTAAGTCCTTTTCCCTTCACAAATTCATAGTGTTGTTTTAGCTATCGATCCCATAGATGTTGTGATTTAGTGGGATCATAATCCCTAGTGTTAGTGTCTTACATAATATACTTAGCATGATTTTTTTGGAGATCCCATTGTATAAGCATTTGTTGGAGGATTGCAAGAACAGATCAATCGAGCGACAACACAAGGTTTCCCTCCATGTCATGCCACTGCAGCTATTCATCCTGATGTAGGATGAAGGTGAAATTTGGTACATACTCATCAGGATGAGCATATATAATTTGATATTATTGAGGCATTGGCCAATAAGCTCTATCAGACTTGGACAGAGAATCACTTCCATGAGAAGAAGACATTTTTAGTTAGATGAGAAAAGAATGCAGTGTGCTTCTAAATACTATTGTAGTAATCTTAAGATGTGATACAACTCTAAGGTTTGTTCCAACGATTTAAATAATTTCACTAGGTCCTAGATAGTGCACAAAACAACCAAAAGGTCCCTGACAATGGCACCAATGATGAGCTACAAGGTACCCCTACACCCAACCATACGAATCACTAAGGCGTTTACACGCGATCTGGTTGAGTTCTATGGACCTATAGTTCTCTAGTATACTAGTTATTTCTAGGAAGTGAAATGGACATTGAGAACGATTGTTGTCTTCCCAACTACACTTATGAAGCTCAGGGGTATGGTTTAAGTGTCATTAAGGTACATGAATTTTCTTATCTTATGCTTTATAATTTTGATCGCCTACAAAAAGAATGAAAGGTAAAGTAATTTAAGATCTAATTCATCTACTGCCTAGCTAGTCTAACACAAGTAACCACCCCACTTTCCTAGACACATCCTGAACACATATAGTGCTGCTCAGCTACCAAACGTTAAGTGTTGCTGGATTGCCAAGTACTATATGTATGCTTGAAGTGGTCTTGCTTGTGTTCATTAACAAGTAGAAATCAATTGCTTAATTGAAATGTAGTAAAGTAAAGTGCATTAAAAGAAACATTAATCTATTCTCAATGCTACAAGGATTGTTAAAAGAGTTCATTTTTATTTTTGTCACACTGCTGTGCTTAGGTACATCAGTGTTCGAACAAAGAACCGTACAGACTTAGACTCCTTCTGCGGGCATTTAGAAAATATTCTAGCTTTGGAGAAAATAAATTGCAAGAGCTTCGCTATTCTAACTAGAAACTGCAAAAAATGATGATAAATCAAGAACCTAGGTGCTATATTTGTAGGCCAACGTATACCACCCCCTACCCACCCTGCCCCCCCTCCCCTCGATGTCAGATACCCGACATCACATTTGGGCTCTAACGTCAAATACCCAACATCAAAGCAGTCAAAAATAATGTGATTCATCAATGAGCATCATGTATTCCTGGAATGTCTTGTTCTTGCTCAAAGTTGCCACAAATGAAAAACTATAGCTAGTGGTTTAATTAAGCTTTTTGAAATAGCACCAAGGAAACTTGGTAACTTTATTGAAGTGTTTACTATACATACTATGCATATTTCTTCTATCGAATAGATCCTAAGGATCTCTGAACATAATAAAAATAATTTTAGTTTCATTTTATTTAAATTAAAAGTTAAATTTTAATAAATTTTTTGGCCTTCAAATCATTTGGATCATAGTTATGTACATGTTATGAATATTAAAAAATCATTAAGAAAATTACTAGCATTCTTTGTAACATTTGAAACAAATCAATTAAATTTGTAATATCCCATTTACAGCTAGTGTACTCAAATGTAGTATATGTTCATTATTCACTAGGAATTTTGGACTATCTATTTTTTTGAATTCTCAAATGATGAGATCTTAGTAGACCCCAAAGGAATTTTATTATGTTTTTATAGACCCTAATAGATTTATTAGATAAATCAATTTGTATAAAATACATTTCTATTAATATTTGGAAAATATATCAAGTGTGGCTAATAATCATAAAGTTTGAAACATTATTAAGATATTAGTAAACATAATATGTTGGTTAGTGAAGGAATTTCACTTGGTATCAGAGCACCAGGTTCACCTACAAAAATAAGCACAAAAGCCATAGATAGATGCTCCATCATCTTTGATGGCTCTCAAGATTTCAGCCTATAAACAAGGATGATGAAGGACCTCCTTAAACATAATAACTGTTGGGAAATGGTTAAAATAGGTTTTGAATTCATACATGATTTTGAAGTCAAGGCTTCCTTCTAAAAAATGTCTACTGGACAAAAAAATGCAATAACATTTTTCCATAATAGCCAAGCCATCTATGATGGATCATAATCCATGATGTATCGCTAGTAGGCGCTGCAACAAAACTTCTAGATTAGGTTGCCTATTGATGAGTGGTGAGGTACCCCTACACTCAACCATATGAAACGAGTGTAGCACGCACAATCCAGTCAAACTTCGCAGACTAAATGCCTAAACGCCCCATGGAACACTTGGAGTTAATCATTTGTTGTCTTCCCAAACTTACTTGTTGTTGTCATGGTGTATGGTTAAGTAAGTCCGAGGTATATGATTTTTATGGTCTTTTATGGTTTTATGTCTTCTATGCTAAGAGCGAAGGGTTGAGAAACTAGCCAACTCTAACTAAGGACTAATTCTAAATTAACTAGCATCAGCATTCGTTCCCACTTACTGTACACACCCTGAACTATGCAACTGTGGCTACCAAACGCTAATCGTTACTGGGATCACCACACGTAATGCACGTGCTCGAAGTGGTCGTACTAAGGCACTTAACTAGCCTAAATGTGATGAGCAGCCAATTCCTTGACTAGCCGTACACATTTGTAGATGCTCGTAATCAAGTCGTACTCATCTCGCATTCTACGAGATAAGGGTGAAAGAGACTAATCGCGATGAGTAGCCGATTCCTTGATTAGCCGTACACATTCCTCAATGCTCGTAATAAAGTCGTACTCATGCCACACTAATGTAGGTAATAAATAACAGGTAGGAAATAACATGTAATAAATCCTATTCCATGCACTGCAAGGTTTATCCACAAAGCTCGTCTTTATTGTCGTACACAACTTGCGTTCAGGTACAAAGCCGCTCGAATAAAGATCCGTTCACTTGGGGACTCCTACTGCGAGCACATGGAAAATATTCTATCTTTGGAGTGATCAAACTACCAAAGTTTCCCTATTTCAAGCCTAGGATGAGAAATGAGAGGAGTGCTACCTCTTATTTATAGATTTGGCGGCAGATTGCGATATCGCGTACGCAATATCGTAGGGGATGACACGATATCGCATATGCGATATCGCGACGGCCATGATATCGCGGTGCATGCGATATCGCGTCTCATCATACCCCCATGACTGAATGAAAACTCATCCTCGAGTTTCTTACAATAATATTGGGAATGTATGGAATTATTGAGGGGAATGGAACTAATGGGATGACATGTGAACGAATCATTATTACAAGACTTGACAAAACTGGTGTTCATGACAACATGGGTGAACACCTTATTACAATGACATCAGGCCTTAGTTGGCAGCTGAGAAAGAGAGAGAGAAAGAAGTGTTGCTGCTACCAACGCCAAGATTGCGTCTTCGTTGTCCATCCATACGCACACCATTGATCTTGCTCCTTGCATAGCTGCTTCAACGCTGCTCCATTCCAAGTGTTTGCTCCAGATCCAATCTATTGCTGTATGATTGCCATATGCACACACAACACAATCATATATTAGCAAGGGTAAATGAATCATCATGTAATTAATACCTTGCTTCGATGTAAGTCCATTGGCTAGGTTGTGATATGGCTGATATGGATTTGGGAATATGTTACTGATGACTACTGAAGGTGTAGGGGTTAGGAAGAAAATCAAAAATTTTTGGGTTAGGAGAAAATAAAAAAAATCAGGCCCCGTACCCCCATGACTAATCACGAACCTCTGGTAGCATCAGAATGGAGAAAGAAAAGGAGTAAGAAAGATAGATAAAAAGGGACAACTATGGCATCGATGAAAGGGATGTCAAGATGGAAATGAAAAAAATAAAATTAATTGCAAAATGTTAAGGAAAATAATTTAACTAATGCTCTAAATAGGAATGTCAGTGGGTCCTCCCCAAAGCAGGCTCATGCCCTTAATGCCCTGACAAACCCACATTCAAAGAGTTCATAGGCTCTAGGAATGTTATTTGGAACAAGAGTTAAAGTCTTAACCGTAAGAATTTACCAAAAAGAAAACAATGCATCAACCAAAATATATACACTAATGATACAACTGGCAATGAGGTGAAAAATGGGGAGAAGGATGGAGAGAAGAGAATGGAATGGAATCCCAAGAACAAGGTGGTGTACAACCCCTTGTGTGTTTTATGATTAATGTGATTTGGCAAGTCTCATTCCAACTCCAGACTCGAACCAACCACATCCAGTGACTTCGCATCAATGCATTCGGCCGAATCATCCTTTTGGATAACAAGAATGCACTCCCAAGAGCCACCACCATTCCAACGAAACAAAGGAGAGAATGAGAAGCGAGAAGGGCCTTAGTTAGAGGGAACACTTTGGGTTCCATAACTAGTGCTTGTAGCCCAAGTTTATTCGTCTAAGAGGTGTGCTTTGAATTCTCACTTTGTTGTTGTTTTTTTTTTGTTTTGTGTTTTATGCGTGAGAACCACACCATGCAAAGACTTGATTATTTTTATTGTCTCAACTTCCGATAGTTGGGTAACATCGGAATGATAAGAAAACTCAAGAAGAAACATTCAAGCACCCAAGAGAATGACCAACACAAAAGCATTAAGTTCCCTTGAAGTCACACCCTTTTCAATCCTTGAGTCCTTCCTTAGTTTGAGAAATACCCAGTCACCGATTCGTTAAAGTTCTTATTAGAAGGGGACTGTACATTTCCAAGCCGAGAGAAACCATAGAAATTGGTGGATGGATGGATGAAGTGGTCTCATTGCCTACCATATCAAAAGAAACATACCTTAGTATCAACATTGTGACTTAAAGGTAAAAACCAAACATTAGCAATCAATATGAAAACAGTTCATACCATCATGAAGAACGCCTATTATGGGACAAACTTACAGGGTGAATGGCACACACACACACACACACAAATGGAAAAAGTATAACGATGGTGTAAAATAAAAACTAGAAAAGTTAAAGAAATTTGTAAAACAAAAATTAGAAAAGTTAAAGCAATTTGTAAAACAAAAATGTGTAAAACAAAAACGTGTAAAACAAAAATCGAAAAAGAACTGAGGGCACCATATGATCAGCATAGGTCTCTCCCCCATGACTGAGTGGAAAGGGAGAGATCCGAAATAATGAGCGCCTGTTTAAGTTTCTTAAAAGTGTCCAACTTCTCCCAAATGATGATCTTAGATTAAGGGGTGAAAGTTGGCGATGCTCATATTCCAATGTATCTATGCCTTCGTTGTTGGCATGGGTTTCCTCAGTTCATTCCATGCATATTTTCCTGCTCCTTCTAGTAGCTATCAACCCCGGGGTGTCTACTACTTCTTGTGTGGTTGCTACATACAGGCATATTTGGTTCAAAGTTTCTTGGGCACACCTGTTACATGGAAGAATTTCCTCCATGTCATCACCCAATGAATCACTGTATGTGATGCATGGAACTTTCCTCTTCTTGATCTTTCAACAAATTTTTATCTTAGAGATTTCTAAGGAAATATTGCAGATCCTAAGGCATGCGTCTACTATACTTAGCTATGCCCTTTCCATTATAATTGGGAAGTCCCCTTCGTTGTTGTTCACTTCAATCACCAGAAAATCAGCTGGGTAAGACCAACCACACACAGTGGTGATGATGTCCTTCACCAATCCCAAGGGAATGGTGATGGACTGGTCTACCAGCTCTAGTTGAATGTTACTCTTCTTCAGTTGGGGTAGGTTCCAGGTGTGATACATCTCTTGTGAAATTAAGTTGACTCCAGAACCTGAGTCAAGAAGAGCCCTGTGTGGTTCATTTTCGACGATCTGTAAATAGATTAAGGGACTCCCAGGGTCAGTTAGTTTCCTGGGAAGGTGGCCCACCTTGATCCAGTCAGTTATGGTATGTGTTAACATAATCGTATGCGTTAACATAATCGTATGCGTTAAGCTTTGATTTTGGATGGAAGGGTGCTCCGAAGTGTTAGATGGTGGAGGAGTGTACATGGCCCCAACCGCTTGTTGTTGTGAGAGTTTGTCTAGGCTTTTGGTTCTGAAGTAAGGTCTCCTCTTTTTACAGTTGTCAGAACCAGCAACTGGTTGGATATTTACAGCTCTCGCAGCGTGACATTGCTGCGGTTGAGGAGGAAGTTCCCCTTGCATTGTTGGAGCAGGAGGTGTTATGGGAACTACCTGTGGTGGAAGAGGTGCGAATGGATTAGGAGGATGGTGTGGGTATGGAGTGTCTCCCAGAGGAGAAGGAGTCCTTCTGAAGTACTCCCGAACTTGGTAGTGATGGTTGGGGGTTGTGTGACTCATAGAGTCACTTGGAGAAATCGGCTGCTGCACATAATATCCATAAGGGTCAGGCTACCAGTAAGGGTATTGATGTTTCGGCGATGGCATCCCCCATGACTGTGGGTATTACCACTGCTGGTCCTGTCTGATGGGTTGTGGTGGAGTTCCACTTGGATAATACGTTAGTGGTTGGTGGAACTGCCTTGGGTTACCTTGTGGATAAGGTAACCTTCGGTGTGTTTGTCGTTGGTTGAGTCTTGGATTAAGCGCATACACCCTAGACTCCTGTAGATGTGAGATGATGGGGCAACATCCCTTA
>MNCI01015910.1:1699679-1715067 GCA_015680685.1 Gnetum montanum | reverse complement strand
TACACAACTTGCGTTCAGGTACAAAGCTGCTCGAATAAAGATCCGTTCACTTGGGGACTCCTACTGCGGGCACATGGAAAATATTCTATCTCTGGAGTGATCAAACTACCAGAGTTTCCCTACTTTAAGCCTAGGATGAGAAATGAGGGGAGTGCCGCCTCTTATTTATAGATTTGGCGACGGACCGCAATATCGCGTATGCGATATCACAAGGGACGACGCGATATCGTAGTGCATGCAATATCGCGTCTCATCACCTATGTATTCACAATTGTTGTAGAATCAGGCTCACATATAGTTCTTCAAGTAGACAGGACAAACAAAGAGGTAGAAATAAGAAATAGGGTGGAACCTCATTGTTTTTTTGAATATGGCAATCTAGAGATGTTTTCCATAGAATGCCATGGGAGAACAACTTTAAGTGTTTTATGATTCCTAAACCATGAGAAGGAACCAAGCAAATTGCCAACCTTGAGACCTTGCCCATAATTCTTACAAGAGACACAACTCTCATGATCCAATATCAATAATGATGACCAATTAGAAGGACTACAATAGAAATCTCAAAATCCAAAACTCAAAATCATAATATATTGGAAAAATATTGATACCATCTCTAACAACATTACTCCAACATTGTTCAACACCATAGAGAATTCCTTTGGATCCCATGGATTTGGAGTGGAAGACCCAAGGAACAAACCTACCAAAAGTGATATGTCCCACTTCTCCTTCCAAGAAGAGGACAAGCACTACAAGGTAATTGCATAAACTATGGTCACACTTTTAAGAAAAACAACCAAGACTCTAATAAGGGAAAACATAAATAAATGACATTGAGGATATCATTGGTAGGTAATGATGATGTATCCTAGTGAATGCCTCAATCCCAAACACTTCACAATTGGTACAAGCTTGAGCATGGAGCCATACTATAATTTCTAGTTAAGGCTACTTATGTATCCATGATCACCACAAAATTAGAAAGAGACAAGGGGGATGAAGAGTTAGAGAGTTAGAGTAAGGTGAAGTTCCATTGTTCCTTGGAATCTACAAAGCCAAAGAGGTTTTCCGTGCCATGCAAAAACAATTCTTAATATTGGATGATTCCCAAACCATGAGAAGGAACAAAGAACCGCCGACCTCAGAGACCTTGCTGAACAAGCTATATGACACAGATTTTGGCTTTCGTAAACATCGCCAGGAAATAAAAACTATACGAGGGAATACAAGAGACCATAGTAAAATACCTGTATTTTCGTACCTCAAATTTTCATGGTAGGAAACAAATACCTAAGAAGTCTTTTTTCAAGGAAAGAATGATTTGTCTCCGTTTGCACATACATTTGATCCTTTTTACGTTCGACAACTGTATGGTTTAGCAAACTAATTAATTAACTCCCGGACGGTTTGGCCTCTCGGACAAAAAGAAGAATCTCTAAATATAAATTCAAATTGTCGAGATTGTTAATGCCCGCGACATCATTTATCAGCATTCATGATTAAGCCGCTATTAATAGCTACCAAGTTCGATCACTGCAACTATTTCAAGAGTATGGACAGTTCATCAATCCTACATTCGTGCAGAGGATTCCGAAATGTATCATCAAACACTGAAAATAGATATATATAATTGAGTTCCTGAAATCATATTGCAGAGAAAACCCGCACAATTATCATTTATCTGATCATATGGCGAGATAAAGGGAAGCCAATGGAGGACAGAAAGGAGAATTCATATTACCCATGTAAAAGAAGCAGTTGTAGGAACAAGAAGAAGAGAGGGTGAGAGAAGATGGAATGAAAGAAAGACCAATCTCTGTCAAATTCCTTAGCGGGGTTGAATCCTGGTCTTTCATTGAATCAAGCTCGTTTTTGTTTTGATTCTTGGGCAGTTTCATTTCCTTGAATTTTGCCTGCTTTCTTTACAACTTGTGATAGAATTGCAGGAATGGGAAAATTTCTGCAAAGATGTAAATCAGAATGCAGAAGAGATTCATGGCAGAGCATACATCTGCAAGGGGACCAACAGCAATCGGACGAAAGCGAATATAAGACTGATTCTTCTGTGAAATCAAAAAGAGAATATGAGAAGGAGCATTACCATAGGCATATTCATCATAAGAACTTCCCACTAAGTTACAGTACTACAGCATTGGGCAAAGACAAGGAAAAAGTTGCCCCAGCATGGATGAGAATGAGCCTCAAAAAGAATGGTGACAACCACTTTTCACTTTTCATTCACAAGCCCAATAATCCTTACCAAATGCTCAATGCCAAAAGTGTAGAGGATGAAGGTCATCAAGAAGAGCCTTCACCCACTTGTGATAAAAGGAACAGAAGAAATATCAAGAATGCTCTGTCTAATCTTGTACACAAATTTAAGGCGTATGAGGCTGAATCTTCTCTTTACTCTGATGCCCAAGAGCACAGGAGGACTCGTACCCAAGCGGAGGTCAGATCATGTGAAAGTTGGGATTCCTTTTATTTTCTTTTAAAGTTTTTTTTTTATAATTTAGAAGTTAGATCCTAATAATGAAATTGAAAATGTACTTCATTTTTAAATCTTTTAATCGGTTATATGTATTACACTTGCAAACTGAAACTGAAATATTAAAATGTCAATTGGACAGTGGAAATATACATGCTATGAGTTTTGGCAACATCATTAATAAAATTAGCAGGGTTATTGGTAACATTTGGAACAAATCAACTAAATTTCTAACAACAATATTGCATCTATGTCTAATGTGTCACAATGCAGAATGTTGCATAAAAATGTAGTACTCATTTTCAATGTTAGCTGGAATTGCAGAGTCTTCATATTCATTCTTCAAGAGGAATTTTCAGCCATCTGCTTGTTTGGACCCTCAAATAATGAGATCCATTTATGAGAAAGTAGATAAATAGTTTGCCTTTAAATTAAGGTATTCCTAGTACTATTCAAAAAGAAATGTTTTTATTTCTGTTTATATTTTCTCAAAGATTTTGAAATATTACTTGTTTTACCAAATTGCGAACTTGATTAGGATAACATAAAGAATGTACTCTTGAATATTCCATTTATTAAGCCATAGAACTCTCATGGAGCCATCCTTTATCATGGGTTTATGCTATCACTTTTTTAGAATATTTATGTAATGAAGATGCAGAAAGATTATGATTGTAGGCTATAAACTAATAAATAGATTTAACCTTGACTGGCATTATATTGTGTCTGTCTCTTTACTTTAAATTCATCTAGCCAAATAAGTTTTTGAGTTGCTTCTATTTGCCTCCAATATTTATATAACATACAACACACCTATAAGAATAGTAGGATAAGTTATTTTTGAATATTTCAAGCTAGAATAGATTCATTCTTCTATTTGCTTTTCAAACCAAATAAGGCTTTTATGCTACTTGCAAATGTTTGAGTAATGCCCTAATCCTATTTGTAATTGCAAGAGCATTCTAGCCTAAAATATTTGTAGAGGAATTAATGTTCACATATTTATGCCTAATAGTAAAATTTTAAATATTATTAAGTATGCCACATCATAATTTTTGTTTTTTAGACATTAACTTTCATTCTTGAGCACAAACAAAAGTCATAAAGAGTAGTAAAATTTTAAATATTATTAAGTATGCCACATCATAATTTTTGTTTTTTAGACATTAACTTTCATTCTTGAGCACAAACAAAAGTCATAAAGAGTATTAAGTATTTGCTGCAATCCTTCCATTGAATTTAAAATTAAGACAATATCATTAGCATAGAGTAAGAGGTTAACGCTACTGCTTCCAATTGTATTTTGAAAACACCATTACATAGTGTTTTTTAACAACCTGTAAAATCCTACTAATGTACTGGTTTGTTGGCTATGTATGGTTATCTCATCTTGGTTCTCTCAAAAAGTTTACCCAGAGGAACAAGTAACCCCCATCTTACCATCAGATCCTTGAGGAATCAGATCACATCACATTTATTAAATTGCACTATCTTTTAAACCGGTTACTGTCAACTGCATTTCATGTTATATATCACAACCTGTCTCAACACCTGACTGCCTGTGTGTGCATTTATTTCGTTTCGATTCTGATTGGGCAGGTTCATGCAAATTTTGTGTACTTCAGAGGTTAAAAATAGGAATTTATTAACCACAGATTAGATTCTGAATACATGAAGGATTTAGCGGTTCCTTGGAATCCCAGACATCAAGGAACAAGATACACTGGGTTTGGAAGTATGCGATAACTTGTGAAGGATTCTTTTTAATTCTGAATTTGCGGGATGCTCTGCAGAAATACGTTTCTTCCATTTATTATTATTTTTTAGCAATTACTTTTCATTTTGGGTGCTGATTTTTGTGGTTTTGTGATTCTAGGAAGTGGGTGGCATACAGACCCTCAAAAAACGCGTTGAGATGATGCAGAGACCTCTCTGCTGTGCTGTTTTTCCTGATCCTGAGCAAGACTAGCTGTTGCTTCTTTCTCCCTCTCTTCTGCTACACGTTCTATATGCTCTTTAATATATTATTCTTGGAATAATCAACAGGTAATTCCTTAAATTGGGTGTCAAATTTTAGTAAAGCAAATTGTATAGGCTTTATGCACCAAAGTCAGTGATGCTGAACGTTTGTATACTTGCATCCTGTGGGTAACCAAGGATACCTGTTGCATAGATTTTTAATATATCATGTTGGATGCACATCAGGCAAGTTGGAAATGGCAATAAAATGCGGATGACATTTGCCGCCAGCATATGAGATTTATTTCTTCTTAATCTCTTTGCAGAGCTGAAGATTCCTTTTTATATGTTTTTTATGACTGTTGCATAACACGCGTGTTTGGAATTGGATGGGTTAAGATTTGCAACAACTTTTAATAAAGCACCAATAATATCGTTTCTTATTTTGGCATTATCTTTAGATCTCTTATTCATTAGCTTTGTACAAGAAGAACATATCTTCAACATCCCTAATAATCAAAATGCTTATCTTTACTTTGATCACATCCATTCATGTCATGGATCCCCTTTTGTTTATGTGCTCATTTGTTTTCATGGAAAAGCTATTTATCAAACTTATCATTGTTGATCCATAAACATTGGTCCACAGCAACACACATACCAAAATTTGTTTTAAGAGAATATTGTCTATGGTGCTTCTCGTATGGGTATGAAACCCAAAAATAGTAATAGTCTGGAAAGGGTAACGTGGGGATTTGTCAAGTAAAAATAATGTTGATAATTTTAAATAAAAAATTGAAATGATAGCTGTTGAAATTGGTAACTTAACCAGGAAAATAAAATGGATGTTCATTAAACAAGCCTAACAAATGAAAGTTTAAAGTAATTGAAAACCCATAAACTTTAAATACAAACAAACAGAGGCTTTATATTTGAAACGTTTATCATACAACAGAGATTAAAGCTCTCAAGAATAACAAACAATAGGTTTTAGCAAAAGACTTAGCTCAAATTGAGCATCAAATCTGATTAGCAAAACAGATAGCTGCTGGTACAAGTTGGTGGGATTGTGCTCTCAGATTCGTTCACAGCTCCTCACCAAACTACTTCCAGAAGCACCTCCAAGACTGATTCAGTAAGATAATCCAAGAAAGGATTCTTGGGATTTTCCCTTTTTGACCACCGAATTCCATACATCAAACTGTGAGGAGGGTTTTGCTGCCTCAACTTCTACCCCTTCCGCTCCCTAGAAACCTGCACACCAAACCTCACAAAAGTGAAAGTGAAAGCGAAAGCGACACTACTAGAAGAAAACAAAGAATATCAAACGTTTTATCTATCTATTTGTCAATTATAACATAACATAACGTAGTTATAGTCTTTGACAAAAGAATAAATAATAGATATACAGAAAAATTCCTTTCCAGAAGGAATGGGGACACATAGCTAGCTATCCACATGACAACAGCCACCGGGAGGTGGCCAGGTAGTCAATTCCTGGAGCGTCCTGCCCTGGGTTTCGGGTACCAGGAAACAAACGAAGGCAGTGGCCATAAGCGTGAACCAGACGAGTGGGAAAAGGCAGCGGCGTGGATATGCTCAGAAATGTCATAGCCACGACACCGCTCCTGCCCCCGGATTAACCGATACCAAGGCTTCTAGCCCTGCTGGGTAGGGGCGATAAGAAGATCTCGGCGCCCAGATCCCAACTTACGGAACCCATCCTGATCAAGAGAGAGAGGCCATGACTGTGCACACCATCTGCACCTTCAAGAACGCCACAGAAATCTAGTGGGCAATGGAACCTGTAGCAAAACACGATTGGGTTTTCAAAACGAGGAAAACCGTTCAACGTTCTGTGGCTTCCATAAACTTGCCAACAAATTGCAGCAAGCAAACTCGATCATGCATAGACGTGCAGGGTGTATTAGGTGCAACACGAAACCAAGTGAATCAGAGGTCGCTGCGAATAAGGCAACCATAGGCCCTGGGGAACTCAAAATCTTCTGAATCGCCTCCAATGGTGACCACCCAGGACTTGATTCAGGAAGCCAGAATTTCAGATGATAAGAGACTGACACCCTACAATTTCTATTTCACTCCCGGTCGGCCACCATGCGAACCCAGCCAAACATGCCACTAAAATTGCCGGAGTTGCACAGGAAAGGTGCAGACTCCCTGCAACTTCCGTTTTTTTTGTGTAACGTTAGCGGATTGGTCATGCATGCAGCGTGTAGTTTGGACAAGAACTGCAGCAAAAATAGTAATTGCAGCACAACTCTCATTGCTGTAACAGTCAATGTTTGCGTCTACGTGGGGGGTGATGTAAAAATGGAAACCACGTACGTTTAAGGGAAATTAGAGGACAAATGGGAAAGCTTGCAGATCATTTTGAACTATCATTTTAGCTATTTCCATTTGAATTATGATCTACAGAGGAAAGAGAGCAGGGATGACTGCCGTGAATGGACAGTTACTATTATATTTTGGAAAAAAAAAGAAGCTAAGTTTGTATGCTGTAGGGAGACGCTGACAATGGCTGGTATTTGAAAGCATCAATATTTTAAGGATTTGTGATCTGGGAAGGGTTTAACATGTTCGGTAAGATAGTGCAAGAATGCATTAGTCTTTTAATCAATTCTTTCACTTCTTTTCTTTCGAATGTTGTGGTGCAGAAATGTTCAAAAACCAATTGCAAGAATGGGCCCAGTGGAAATGTCTCAACCTGTCCTCATACTATGTATTGAAGGTTCGAATCACGTTCCTCGTTTTAAAGCAGTGGTGAGTTTTAAGGATGAAACTTTTGCAAGTCCCAGGTTTTTCAGCACGTTACGGCAGGCTGAGGAGGCAGTGGCAGAAGTAGCGTTGCACACATTTGTGCGGAGGAATCCATTGAAAGGAATCTTAGACAGAGCAAGCATAGGCACAAATTTGCTTCAAGCAATGGCGGAGAAGGCCAGAATGCCTTTACCGACTTACTCAAGGATAACATCAGGCCTGGGGCATTTACCCGTGTTCTTTTACTGGAAAGAAGGACAAAGAAAAAGATAGAAAGAACTTGAGAGCCTGGATGCGTCAATATCACAAAATTCCAGCATTACACAACTTCAATCTCTGGAGATAACTGATGAAGAATAAAGCTTGCAGGGAGGAAACTATTCACCCATGCCAACTAAAGAAAGTCGTCCCCGCGTCCCGATGTAGAGGCAGAGTCTTAATGGAATTAGATTATTCTGTTTTCGGTTTCAATTTAATTAGATTAGCAGTAGCTCACTGTGTTGAAATTGTAATAAAGGATTTATATTAGTCTGATGAATCTGTGCGAGGAATAGGAGGCTACTGCAACTTATTATCTCAACCTAATCTAATAAATTTTCTTGTTGTCAAACTTTATACTAAATTGTACCGTAAATTCATTTTCAACCGGACTTTACTGGAACTTCAACTGCATTTCAACAATTCTTAACTGCCATGTGTTGAATTAAATAATATTGAATATTGCTGGAAGTCAGCACTGATTTTAATGTGGATAAACCAAATCAGGCGTCAGCTTCAACGCTATGATCTTATGAAGCAAAAACCCAATTTTCTGTTACATCCCTGAAATGTAGCAATTCTAAATTTCTCTTTACCGTATACATATGTATATATTTTTTAAAATTCATAATTAAATGAATCAAACCAAAAAACACAGGAATTTTCATGTGTAAAGATGTTGTTTGCTTAAAGTTGATTTTACGATGATTTTCAAGGGTGAGGATGGTATTTTTTTCTATTAAAATAGTATGATTTTTGTCTGTTTTGTTTTGCGTATTGAGAAGCCACTGGTCTGTAGTAAACTATGCAAAATCAGATGTAAATGGACTGTTTTTGGTTTATACGTTTCCCACTTCGTCAACTTGTCACATTTCTCCCTTGTTACTCTTCATAGGTGTTTGTGACCGTAGAAACCTGATTGATTGTCGTGTATGCCGAATACAGGATGTAAAAATTTTCTTTACTACCGAATTTGTCTTCATCTATAACTAAGAATCTGAGGGATTTAACAAATGGAACAAGTATTAACGTCAATGAAATATTGTAAATAGGGTCACATTAGGCTATTCATTCATGTGACTTGTCTATTCATACTCGAGTAAAATGAAAGCGCAGGGTGGAGACGTAATTGATATTCAGCCAACTTAAAAAAAGAAATTGGGACATTTACCCCCATATCTGGCTTCAAGTTAGTTAGCAAACAAGTCACGGTGAATATAACTATAAGCTTCTCATCTTCAACCTTATCTTGATCTAGCAAAATAACTTATTCAAATTGAACAATTGTATCTTAACTTATATTTCTCATTCTAAGAACATGCTTTTGGATGCTTTAACTACCTTTGCTACCCTAGCTAATCTAGTTAATTTATAAGAATGATTATCCCATGCCTCTCATGGTACACTAAATCTATTTCACCCTACATTAACTTGATTCATTTCAAAGAAGATAACTAATACAACGACATCACCCACTATCTTCAAACTCATAAAACACCCCAACATCTTTCTCCTTATTAGAAAGATATTCTTTGTAAGCAATATGGACATTTCTAATATAGGAAACCTATGCCATATATCAACCACAAGTTTTCATCTACATTATCTTAACCCAATAGATGTAAAAGTTTTCCTTAAATAACTCCACTTTGGCATATGCAAAGACCACTTAGGCTCTTGTTGGCTTGTATTTGATATCTCTTTATGCTATTGGTGGCTAACCAGGTCTAAATATGCCTATAACTTGATCAAATTCTAGGATACTTAACAATATGCATGCACTTGTCAATTATCTTTCATCCCAAAAATAAAGAATAACTCAAATCGTCTGGCCCTTTCAAAAATGAGGGTTTGATCATATTAGTTCTATCACTCCACCTCAATTTGTTGGTCATCAATTTATCCTCACTATAATAGAGTACTTTATCAAATAAGTTAAAAGCTATCCCATTGCATTTAGCCACATCTAAGTTTATTTGTTACTTCATCCTAAAGCACATCATCACTTGTTTTGACATCCCTTTCTAAATTATAACTAATAACAACCCTCAATTCAAGAGTAAATAGAATGCAAATTTTTGCAACCAATATCAAATCACACAATCATTCTCATCACCTTATTATCCACAATCTAATGGCCAAGCCAAATCTACTAATAAAACTTTTATCCATTTCCTTTAAACCTTGGTTAACCATTCCCAACGTAATTGGCATATACAACTTTCTCATGTTCTTTAGGTATATTATACTAAATGATGAGTAGTGGGTATCCCCTACATCCAACCATATAAATCACAAGTGTTCACCAGCAATTTGGTCAACTTCCATAAACTTAGTATCCTAAGTTTGCTTATAGTTCTAAATAGTGAATTGTGTGGTTGCAAGATCATTGTCTTCTTAATCTAGACTTGTGTTTAACTATATGTATGGTTAAGTGTGATTAAGCCATGTGATGTGTATTTTTATAATAAGTTTTTAATATTTTTCTCCTTACAACTAAATGATTTAAATAAAGGTTCAATGATTAATTATCTAACTATCCAATTACTCTAGTCACTAATTACCCTAATGTGAAGTGTCTGCTTCCACTTGCCGTACACATCTTGAATTAATATTAACATTATTTGGTTATTAAGTGGCTATTACTAGGCATACCAAAAATCCACTACTGGGATTGCCAAGCATAATACATTATGATCAAAGTAGTGGTACTCACGTATTTATGATTAATTGCATTAATTTTTTAAAGCCATAAATGTAAATTACATGAAAAGTAAAGTGCTAAATGTAAAGAGTAAACTAGTCTAAGTGTTGCAATGAATGTAGAAAATCTTGACTTTATTGTCATTCATACCAATGTGTTCAGGGACATAGGCACTCAAATAAATCACTATGCAATCTATTAAATCCACGTTGTGAGCACTCAAAGGAAAAATAATCTAACTCTAGAGAAGAAAAATTGCAAGAACCTGGCTACACTATAATTGCAAAGTGTCATAAATGCACGTGGTGAGTGCATTTATACAGGCATTACCTACATTAGCGTCAACACATCTTAAAATCACTCATCATATCTCGATGACTAACTGAAAGCTCATTCTCAAGTAAACAAAAGTAAGATCGAGCTTTTTAAAAAATTTGGGGAGGTATAAAATTTATAAACAATAAGAAAAATAGATTGACTGATTGACTCTAACTAACTTTGAGCACCAAATTATACATTATTTCAAAAGTGAATTTTCATTACAAAAATATTTGGACACTTTACAAAAAATTACAATAGGTACCTATAAAATTGTCGAAGACATAATAAACTCTCAAACAATGCCAAGAGGTGGAGGCCCATGTGGTGTTGAAGGTCCTTCATCATGTTCTGGTGTTGGTGGAGGTTGAGGCTGACCTACTACTACCATCGCTACTACTAAAAGTTTGAAAGCATCCATGAATGCTTTTATCTTTTCTTCTTTACCATGTGAGTTGTAAATAGTTCATGTGACTTTGTTGATGTGGGCTAGTGCAGGGATGTTGCATGGGCATGACATGAAAGGAAACATTTCCTTTGAATTAACAAACCAAGCTCTGAATTGCTTATGTTCGATGTCAAACATCTTTACTAGGTTCTGTAGCTCTTGGTAGTCATTCATCCTTTTGGCTAGGTTCTCAACAACAGATTGTTAATTAGTGAATTTGCTCTTGAGAACTTCAAACTCTATGTTAGTTATCTCTAACTTCTATTTTGTCTATTTGTGATGCTTGAATTCTGCCTCATAGAGAAGGTAGAAATTGATCACTTGCTTTTTCAATTCTAATCTTAACTGTTAGCATCACCAGGTTTGCATAATGGAGGTTGGCAAGCTTCATATATTTGGCTATCTCCTTAGTCTACAACTCTTTTAGGTGAATTTTAGCTTTTTTGTACATGTTCAATCTATTAAAGATGCACTACCATACATCACCTCATTGTTGGAATTGCTAAAGAGCCTCGTTTATCTTCGCTTTTGCCAATTAAATCTCCATTTCATTAATCTCCTTAATGAAATTGAGCTAGTTCTTGTAATGATTTTTCACCTATTCAAATTTCAAGACTTCATTCTTCTAAGCAACTACCTCAATGGCTATCTTTTGGCAAACTGCATAGACTTCCTCCATCAAGAGATTACAATTCTTCATTGCCAACCTCCTTAGCTAGTTGCTCCTACTATTAATGTATGCATTTGACCATTTGGTTCTTTTGCTGCTCAAAATTTTGTAGGCAATGATTATCTTTTATCAAGGTTGAGTTCTCCTTTCAGACTTGCGATAATTCCTTGTTAGTGTTGAAAGTCATGGCTTCTGAAAAGGACATGTTGAAAACCATTGCCTCGGTTGCATTTTCAGCCTCTTGTCATCTCTCCTGAAGCAAGAAAGCTTCATCTTTAGTAAGCTCTAGCCTAAGAATGGTAGGGTCAGAGAGATGGGCACATAACTTAGCAACCTCAATAGTTAACTAATGACTGCATTAGTGGCTGCCTTCAATTGAGCATTGGAAAAAAGCAATTTGGCCTTTGTTTCAAGTAGCTATGACTAGTTTGTAGTGATATCATTAAGAAAATCGAAGATATTTGGAAGTAGTTGTTCGGTTGCAACCAATCATTCCAACACTTCCTCATGTTAGGTAGTACTTAACTGATCACTCCCTACTCTTGTGGACGCATGGATGTCTACCATTGTGGTAATGTTTGGTATAGCCACTGTAGGAGCATTTAGGGCTTTAGCCATCTTTTCAGCCATCACTTAGATTGCTATCTCTTAGCCTTTGTGCTACATGACCAAGAAAGTTGTCCCCTCATATTCTTCCAACATCATGAAGAAGGTCATAGCATTTCCTAAAATTTCAGGGAATTTTTATTCAAGAATGAACACCGTGACCTCTCAAACTCTTGAATTGGATCTTGCAGATGCCTAGTTTCTTTGAGTTGAAAATTGTGTGATTGTTTCCTAGTCTAGCTAGGTGATAGTCTTGGTGACCTCATTGAGATGGCTCAAGGATAAATGATAAACTGAGGACTCCTCACCACCTACTAAGCCTTACTGTTGTTGTGGCTTATGCTCTCGAAGCTTTCTGAGCCTTTCACCTACTACAAGCAGCTTTGATGTAGTTTCTAGTGTTGCAAGTGGTGGCGATGATGGCCTCTCCACCTCTTATAGCTTAATTGCTACCTTATCCTTCATCATCTCCTACCATAATGTGGCAAGAGTATGATGAACCACATCATTGATGTAGCATGCTGTCCCTTTCCTCTTGCATGGAAATGGGAGCATCTTCCTTCCCTTCTTGTTTCCTTAAAGTGCTTTTAAATCTCTAAATAAATGAGTTGGGGAAGGTTGATTGGGAATTTCCCATGTAGAGCAGCACATGCCTAGGTGGAAAAGGTTGTTACCTTGTTGGACCTCATCATTGGATTCAAGTTGATGAGTGGTGAGGTACCCCTACACTCAACCATACGAAACGAGCGTCGCACACGCGATCTGGTCGAACTCCGCAGATGGACTAGTTGTGGCACCTAGATAGTTAGCCTTAGGTCATAGTTCGCTGTCTTTCCACCTGGACTAGTTTTGCATTTGTCATGTATGGTTTAGTCCAGTTGAGATGTATGATGTGTTTCCTAATCTATGCTACTCCTGAAGGCAGTGGAAAATAATATTAACTAATCTAAGCTAGGAGGAAAAGGGTAAGAAAATCTAATCTAGCCTAAGTGCAACAAGCAACTAATTCCTTGATCAACCGTACACATCTTGGACTTCGTGCACGACTACCACTGGGACTACCAAGCGTAGATCCTAGGTACGCCACTGGGATTACCAAGCGCAAATCCCAAATACGCCACTGGGTTACCAAGCGTAGATCCTAGCTACACCACTGGGCTACCAAGCAGTCACACTTAAATGCTCGTAATCAAGTTGTACTCGTTCCGCTTCTAGGAGTTTAAGGGCGAGAGAGAGAAAACAGTAAATAACATTAAATAAATAACAAATAAATAAATGACAAAGTGAATGCTACAATGATAAAGTAATCTCGATCTTTATTGCTGGTCATGTGCGTGTCCAAGTACGACACACTTGAATAAAGACACCGTACAATTACATTCACCACACTGCGGGTAGACATGGGAAAAAATCTAACTCTGGAGGGATCAAACTGCCAAAGCTTCGCTACTCTAAAACTGGGATGCCTAAAACTGGGAAACCCGCCTCTTATTTATAGATATGGTGGCGGACTGCGATATCGCGTATGCGATATTGTAGGGAAGACGCGATATTGCGGCCTATGCGAATCGCGTCTCATCATACCCCCACGACTGAATAAAAACTCGTCCTCGAGTTACAAGGAGAACAAGCTTCATTAATTACATAGTGGATAGGTATGGGATTATTAACTGGAAAAAGAAATGGACTAATGCCGCAGTGTGGGAAGACACAACACAGAGAAAAAATACTACAACTACAAAAATGGTGGAACTCATGTAGTTCCTGGTTGCGGTGGCTCCTCCATTGGTGTCTTTCCCTTTTCTTTTGCTCCAGGTCTTGGGATTTCATGGCGTTGAAGTATGGCCTGGAGTTTCTCCTCTTGTAAGGCCTTGAGTGCCTTGGCATGCATGTAAGTTTGCACTTGTGCCATAGAGGCAGCCCAGTCAGCCTTCTCTTTTTCTTCTGCCACACTTTTATTCTCTGTCAATAGTTTATTAAGTTGCTCGGTTCTAAAAGTGTCCAGCTGGTTCTGAGCAACCTTGGGCCCTATGTTCGGAAGGTTTAATACTTCCGAAATGGCTTGAACAGAAAAATCAATAGTCAAACCACAAATGTTAACCATGGTGCCTTCTGCTTTATTGTGTCAAAATTGGTACATTTCCCTTGAGTACCAGACACCACTTTCAGAGAGGGTATTTCCTGCTTCTACCTACACAGACCGTATGGTAGGAGGATCTTCTTGATAAACACTGAATGATTGTTCCTCCTATTCTGCATGTTGTCCAGTAGGATCTTGTCTTCCACCTCTCTGAGTTTGTTCGATCGCACCTTGAGCAGGACCTTCCTATTGTCCGTGTTTCAGGGCCATCTGCAATCACACGGGACCAATTGTTAGTAAGGTTGTTACCAAAGTTAGGTTATACCTTACTGCATGCCTTAATAAATTTACTTTATTTCCACGTGATGTTAATTATTGGAAGAACATGTCCTTGAAAGATTATAATGTTGAGTCCTCTTTGCTTAGGTGGTTTCCCAATTTAATTTTCTGGTATAGCTAAGGGGATGAAATTGTGTTTGACACATTTTATTCTTTATTTTATAACTAATTACCCTTAATAATGTCCTTTGGGTGATGATGAATTTCAAAAAATTTATATGCTATTCAGCATGTGCCCCCTCCCCCACGACTAAGCTAAACACTCCAGGTTCAAGTAGGTTCAAACGGAATGAAAATCAGAGTACCAGCGAGCGAGTTATGGATATGAAAGCAAGGGACACGCAATTGCAAGTCATAGAGAGGAATTTTAAAAAACTCACCCTGCATGAGCAGTTGAAAACGATGTTGATTAGCACAGGGGGGTTACGTATATATGTTTTTGTTGAAGTTAGGGCACTTAGAGAATGTACCAAATTTTTAATATTTCTTTTGAAATTAAACAATGTAAACTAAGGACATTTGGATGATTGTTAAAGGGTTCCAGGGTAATTCAACTAGTTCTGAAGGCACAAAAATTATGATGGTGTGGAATTTATCAATAAGGACCTCGGATGGTAGAGAAAAAGGCTATGTGATGATTCATAGGAATGTTGAATCAGAGGGATAGTAATAAGGGAAAGAATATCATGAAAAATTAAGTTGAGAGTAAGAAATTGTGTGTTTGGACTAGAGAATTA
>MNCI01015910.1:1615496-1697381 GCA_015680685.1 Gnetum montanum | reverse complement strand
GTCGTATTGAATTTGGTTTTAACGATCTATACCATACTTTTGCTTGGTCAACGAGTGTCATAGGAAAGAGCTTCAGTTTTTGCCAACTGTTATCAATGTTATTCCATGTGCAGGCATCGTAGAAGGCTCGTAAATGTTGATGTGGATCTAAGTCATAGCCTCCTGAAAATGTAGGAAAGTTGTTTAAATTGAGCCTGGGTAGACGGCTCTCTTTACGATGCCTATGTGAGATTCGAACAGCCTCTTGTATTTGCGTTAAGCTTGTAGTGGCCAGTGGGGGTTCATCGTCATCTAGTAAGTTAGGCTTTCGTGCATTGTGATGATGTTGTTTTTGTTCATGCTTATAGGAAACTCCCACTTCAGGTTGTCTACTCCAATATTCATTGTCGTATAGCTCATTGGTTCTCCAATGAACTTCCTCACTAAGTGTGGCGCTATTATCATCTTGTAGGAGAGGCATTATTGTGTGTGAATTTATGTGACTTTTTATAATTATTTCCTCTTTCTAAGAGATGTATCGTTAAGTCCTTTACAGCGACCTTGTATGATATAACTAATCTAGATAACTAGCACCATCCTCGACAACGGCGCCAATGATGAGTGGCGAGGTACCCCTACACTCAACCATACGAAACGAGCGTCGCACGTGCGATCCGGTCGAACTCCGCAGATGGACTAGTTGTGGCTCCTAGATAGTTAGCCTTAGGTCGCAGTTCGATGTCTTCCCACCTGGACTAGTTTTGCATTTGTCACGTATGGTTTAGTCCAGATGAGGTGTATGATATGTTTCCTAATCTATGCTAATTCTGAAGGTAGTGGAAAATAATATTAACTAATCTAAGCTAGGAGGAAAAGGGTAAGAAAATCTAATCTAGCCTAAGTGCGATGAGCAACCGATTCCTTGATCAACCGTACACATCTTGGACTTCATGCACGACTACCACTGGGACTACCAAGTGTAGATCCTAGGTACGCCACTGGGATTACCAAGCGCAGATCCCAAATACACTACTAGGTTACCAAGCGTAGATCCTAGCTACACCACTGGGCTACTAAGCAGTCACACTTAAATGCTTGTAATAAAGTCATACTCGTTCCGCTTCTAGGAGTTTAAGGGTGAGAGAGAGAAAGTAGTAAATAACATTAAATAAATAACAAATAAATAAATGACAAAGTGAATGCTACAATGATGAAGTAATCTTGATCTTTATTGTCGATCATGTGCATGTCCAAGTATGGCACACTCGAATAAAGACACCGTACAATTACATTCACCACACTGCGGGTAGACACGGGAAAAAATCTAACTCTGGAAGGATCAAACTACCAGAGCTTTGCTACTCTAAAACTAGGATGCCTAAAATTGGGAAAGTCGCCTCTTATTTATAGATATGGCGGCGGACTGCGATATCGCGTACACGATATCGTAGGGAAGACGCGATATCGCGGGGGATGTGATATTGCGGGGGATGCGATATCACAGTGGACTTGATATCGCGACCTATGCGAATCGCGTCTCATCACAAGTGATAGGTCACAATCTTGAAATATGCATGTTTTTCCTTTGTGAGGGAACTGTACTCCTTACAATCAACTCCACAACAATGCCAGACCCATTCTTTCTTTACTTCTAGGTTTTCTTGTGTTAATATCTATGCCAACTTTACCCTAGTATTGAGCAAATTGAGGACCTCCACAATTGCCTCAACTAAGCAGGAGATGATTATGTCTTTGATATTCATGGATGTGTCTCCCTATTGATTTTTCTAAACTAAGTAAGTCTCCCCCATGTATCATAATCTACTATTGGAGAAAATGGATCACATGAGAGACCCCTATAGTTGTGTGTGAACTTCTTATGATGCAATTCCAAGAAGGTTCCAAAGTTTAGCTCTTGGAGAATGGAACTTTAGACCTTTTTGGTTCTTATTTTTTCTAGGTAGGCCTCCATAAGGGTAAATTCAAGGCTAGGTCTCAACCTAGAGACTTCATCCTGCTTGGACTAGCCTATTTTTGTAGTGGGAATATGTTGAACAGATTTCACTTCAAGATCCTCCCAAAGAGGTCCTTTTACATGGGTCACTTCAGCTACTTGCTCCTAGGGTTGTTATGGTTGTTGATGTTGGCTCCTTCCTTCTCTTGGTCACTTTTCCCTAGGCTAGAAAGGCCCTCTCACCTATGGTCCTTACTTTGGTATCATTTGTGATCATAAATATAACCCAAGATTAGCTTTTTACTTCATAACCCTTAGTCCTTTTGATACCTTTCTTATTAGATCAAGTTATTCTTAGGCTTGTTTGTGATCTTGGCAAGTTATATTATTTTAGTATTATTTTATTGGTTAGCTACCAGAGTTTATTTGTTAGGTTTAATCCACTTGGGATGAGTAATTTAATATTATTTTAATGAGTGAACCTTTGGGAGTTAGGAAAATTTCAAGAAATTTTCTAGGAAGAAACCAAAGGTTTATATTCCTCACAATGTAAATCTTACCTTTGGTAACTCAAGGATTGAAAAATGGATGGAAATGGATGAGTGGTATGAAAGTTATGGCTCCTAGAAGGTTGTTAGGCTTAGAAAAATGTCAAAAACTCCTCTTTCATGTTGCAAAAATGATGTAAAAATGGCTAAGTATCATGTGTATACATATTATTTTTGTACCACATCGATGGAGATGCATTGAAGAATCCCACTACGTTAATGGGGATCCATTGATGCAGTTATACTTAGTGATATTTTGCATTGGGAAAGTGAGGAATTTTGGCATGTTTTGGGATGAGATAAGAGTCCAATGGAAGCTAGAAAAACATAGAAGGATGAAAAAAACATAGAATAAGATTGTAATTTCATTAGGAGAGGAGAGTGGATTAGATTCAGATGAATTAACAATGCCAAAATAAAGCAAAACTAGATGTTTGAAATGTGAGTTGATGAGATTAATCATAGAAATGGCCGAAGGATAGGAAGTTCAACTTAAAGAGACCAAAGATTATGTAAGTGGATCCTCCCCAAAGTAGGCTTATGCCTATGATGCCTTTGCATGCTCTCATTACGAGAAGTGTATAGGCACTAAGCATGATTAATGGTCATTATAAGTTAAAATTCGAATCCACGTAAGAGATCGCCCGAAGATTATGTCACTTCCATAACAAATACATTAAGTGAAAATGATAGAAGGAAACAAGGTGATTGGTAATAAGGGAAGAATGATGGTTAGGTGATTTGTATCTAGGTCACATGAGTTCCTTGTGGCATTTATGATTAAGATGATTTGATACCATTTGATCTCTAGTCAGGACCAAGTCCATTCCACTAACAATGATTTGTATTAACATATCCTTTTTCACCAATCATCAAAAGTGCATACCAACTCTCATAAGACAACCACCACTCCAAGAGAAGAAGAAGAAAGAAAAAGAAAGGATGGGTCTTAGTCAAAGGAATGTCATCAAGAATGGGTAACATATCTTTCTAGCTTCATAACTGTGCTTGTAGCTCATTATTATGTCTAAGGGATGTGCTTTGAATTTCCACATTGTTTTTAATTTCTTTTTTGTTTTTATCTTCACAGGAATCATAGCTCCTATTATGGTCGACAATAGAAGTGGTGATCTACCAATGGGAGATCATAAAACTTGAGAGGAAAGTTGAAAGGAACATACAAAAAATCCCCTTGAGGTTACACTCGTCCATTATTACTTGGTCTATTTTGATTCTATTAAGTAGCGATATCATTGATTACTTTAAGTTTTAATTATGGAAGGACCTCACGCTCCCATGATGTAGAGCTCCATAGAGTAGATGGAATGGATGGATGTTGTCAACTCACTATTTGATATCATCAAAAAATTAACAATCTATTAATCAAGAACATAATCTAGAGATAAAATTTGATCATTTAGCAATTAATCAAACATTAAATATTGCATTAATTAACTTCTAGTAGTAGCAGTAGCCATTGACAAAAATTCAAGATTTCATAATGAACAAAACAAAATAAGACAACCAAACAAAGTAAAATTAAATGAAAGAAATGGGAAAATATATAAAATTAGTTAAATATTCAAGAAAATGGAAAACATATGAATAACAATGTAAAAAAAAGGTGAAAAATTGGGTAGCCTTCACAAAATGTTAATATGAATGGTCATCTCCTCCCCAACTAAGTTGAAAGGAGGAGATCCGAAAAATAGAGCATGCTTGTCCTATGGATGGTAGAACTTAGAAGGGGAGGATGAATAAGTTCCCTAAATCAAATTTTTTAACATAGCACACAATCAATTTTAACATGGTTTCCCAACTTGGGTAGTCCACATTCAGAGGGTAGATCACTTGCACATCTCCAAACTTTGTTTCTTTTAAAAGTGGTTTGAAGTGTACCACACCCTTTACAAGCTCTAAGCTTCACTCTAAAGTGACTTGATGTCATGAATCCACTCAACCCCACAAGGTTCCACCAAGCTTAGAAAGTGGTTTCCAGGATCCCACAACCTTTACAGCTTAATTTGTGCTCCAAAGTGTTGTGGTGCTATACCAACACTCAATCCCACAAGATCCTGACAACCTCAAGAACAATGCCTTCTCACAAGAAGCACATCAACCCCAAAGGGTAACAAAAGGAAAACAAAAATTACAAGGAAAGGATGCAACTAATTTGCTAGCCCTTGTACTTTGAGGTATAGCATAATAGATCACTACAACAATACAAAAGATAGTACAATGAAGCACATAATAAAATAGAATAATATGTCCAATGATTACTTGATGTTAATACTTTCTTACACACAAAAATTGCCCATTTCCCAAGAGAATAAAATCTTCTTATAGCCTAGATGTTTCTAAAATCATCTCAAAATTTGTGCAATGGTTATGTAATCGTTAGGAGAGATGTCTTCTTTGAGGTTGGGATGTCTCATTGATTAGACCTGTATATAGGTTAGACATTTTACTCACAATGGAGATGTCTACATGTAGATGTCTTCTCTAGATAGTAGACATCTACTATTTTTGCAAGATGTCTTCTTTGCTTCATCTATACTTCATCCATGATGTCTTTTGCTTCTTGTACACGTCTTCTTAGTTTTTGGACTTTGCTTCCCAATGCTTCCTTTCATTGATTTGGCTTATCCTTGATCTTGGGAACTTCTTCATTTTGCTTTAGTCCTCATCTTTGTCCTTACTCCTACTTAAGTCCTTATAGACTTCACTTTGACATCTCATTGTAGCTCTCATTTTGAGTCCTTTGCTCTTGCTCCTAATTTGCTTATGAGGTCCTTATCCATGCATATTATGAAGCTTTTGTCCTAATCTTCATTCTTGCCATTGCTCTATGAAGTCCTTATTCATTACTTATGAAGTCCTTATTCATAATCTTATCCTATAAACACATCACAATGAAAACATCATTTTTTTTCCAATTTTCTTAAGGTTTTGACATACTAAAAGGTCAACATGTCCATCTACTAAGCTGTTAGTACCACTGGTTATCTTAGGTGATAAATTGTGATATCGCATATGTGATATCGGATCGACCATGCGATGTCGGATACCCAATATCGCAGCCTACCTTCTTGCTTATAAATAAGAGGTGATGCCCTTTGTTTCCACATCAGAAGTTAGTCCCTTAGCCAAACTCTTGCCAATTTTCCCCCTAGAGTTAGAATTATTTCTGCGTGCCTATTGTAGGAGTCATAGAGTGAACGGATCTTTATTCGAGCATTGTGTACTTGAGCACACTTTGTGTATGGCAATAGAGATGAACTTTATGATAAACCTTGCAGCATACAAAATAGATTAATTAGTGTTAATTATTATTTAATGCTTTTGTAGTTAATTAATGATTTCTCTCACCCTACAACTCTCTTAGTTAAATACACTCTTAGTTAAATACACTCAGTATGACCACTTCGAGCATGCGTGTAGCGCTTGGTAACCTAGTAACGATTAGTGTTTCGTAATCCCAGCAGTGTTGCACTAGTTTAGGATGTGTGCGGCAAGTGGGAAATGATACTGGTGTTAGGAGTACTTAGAACTTAGTTAATGAATAGTTAAATTAGATTAGTTACTTAGTTATTTCTCTCTCCCTCCCTATTAGCACAAGATATAAAACACATAAAAGCCATAAAAATAATATGCCTCAAGCTTACTTAATCATACAACCATGACATACAAGTTTGGAAAGACAACGATTAATCAACCTGTTATTGTTCCACAAAGGTGCATAGACACTTAGTCCTTGGAATTCGACTAGAGCATGTGTGAAACGCTCGTATTTGTATGGTTGAGTGTAGGGATACCTCGCTGCTAATCATTGGCACCATTGCTAGGGAATTAGTTTTTTGTGTGCTAAGTAGAACTTAGGAAGTCATTCACATCATTGGAATGAACTCTTAGGGTTGATTAAGAAAAAGATAATAGCACATTGCACACTGAACAAGACAAGGTTTCTTCTTCTTTGCACAAAAGCACTTCACCACCTAGGACTAACACAAGAAGCAATCAGTGGCAGGATACACATGACATTGATCAGCTAGTTCCTCAACAGTTTTGTGTGGTATATATTCATCCCGATGAATATGTACCTAACTTCACCTTTATTCTCCACCAAGATGAATAGCTGTGTTGGCGTGACTTGGAAAGTAACATAATGTTACCTCCTGACCATTCAGTCCCAAGTATGCTTCTTCATGCTCTCACATGAATAGGCATGCAACACTTACACATAGAGTACATTGCGCAGGACTATGATTCAAGAGACTATCATCCCATCGAAGCACAACATCAAAGGGATTTGCAACAGGAGAGACACCATAAGTTCTTGAAGGAAAAATGGTTTAAGGATGCCCCCCATGTTTTAAGCAATATTGAGGGTGATGAACCAGCCTCAGGTAGTCACCCACATAATGATGTTTCTCCCCTTGACTTTGGCTAAGGGGTTGTGTATCAGAACCTTCATTCTACTATTTACAACCTAGGTGCTAATACCAATGGATACAAAGTGTCCAAAAAAGGAACAAAGACACATGACAAAGATGGGCATTCTAATCGCAATCACGACCGAGGCAGAGACCACCAAAGAGAATGCAGTAGACACTATCATGGTGGTGGTTCTCCTTCTTCTTCATCTTCATCGTCTCCTTCCCCCTCTCCTTCCGTATCCAGATGTAGCCATAGAGAAACAGATTGTGAGGATAAGGACAAACAAAGTGGAAGTCACAAATGAGACAACCAAGACAGAGGATGAGGGCACTCTAAGGAATCACACCATAGAAGAAGGGAGAGTAGGGAACCATGTAGGCACCATAGACGCTACGAATGAGATGATCATGATGAACCCCTACTTGCCATGTGAAGCATGCTAGATATAAATGAGGCTATGAGAGTCCCAACGAGGCACCAAAAAGATAGTAGGATCAAGAGGTTAGACATGAATGACATCCCACGATTTGAAGGGGGATATAACACTGATCCTCAAAATCACTTACAAGCATTTCATGATGTGTGTGTCTTGCAAACATAGAAAATGAGTGGAAAAAGCTTAAGTTGTTCCCACAAACCCATAGACACTAATAAAAGAAGCTGAAAGTTGGTACCGGTCCTTAGAACTGAAATCCATTTGTAGGTGGAGTACTATGTTAGAACTATTCAATGATAAGTACCAAACATACTCTTGGGTGTCTAACTTATGAAAGAAAATCCAAGGATGGAAACAAGGAAGTCATGAACCCTTAGATGCTACCATGGGTTGCTATTATGCACTATTACATCATTGTCCTGGCCATGGTTATTCACAGCGAGATCAACTACACCATCTCGTAGATGGGCTTAGGCATGAGACAAGAAGAACCCTTGGGACTTATGCCCAAGGAAGGTTATTTAAGCTTAGGTCCCATCAAATTCACAAACTTCTAGAGCAAGTTGCTAAGGAAGAAGGTGAGCTATGAAAAAGAGAAAGTGTAGAAGAATATAACTAGGATCCTTCACTCTGAAAGAAGGGAGTAAGATTCTATGAGGATGAGGAAGAGTCACCACTCGAAGAGATGGTGAATAGGAAAATCTTGCCTATTCACTCAAAGTAGAAAAGGAAAAAGAGAGAAGCAGAAAATGTAGGTAACAAGGGTAAGGGTAAAGTTGCTATTATTGAAGAGGTTATGGATACAAATACAAACGATGATAGTGGGTGCAAGATCTATCAATACGACCATCCTAAGGGATGTTGCCCTGTGATCTCACATTTTCAGGAGTTTGGGATGTATGCACTTAATCCACGTTTGAACAAAATACAAACATCCCGATGGTTACCTTATCCCCAAGGTAACCCAAGGAAGTTCCACCAACATTTAACATATTATCGAAGTGGAATTCCACAAAAACCAATTGAGTAGCATCAATAGTGGAAGCACCCACAATCATGGGGAATTCCACCACCAAGGCAACAATATCCTTACTAGCAACCTGACCCATATGGATATTACGTGCAACATCCAATCTCTCCACATGACTTTGTTGGTCATGTTACTCCCCAACATCACTACCAAGCCCGTGAGTACTATAGGACTCCCTCTCCTAGGGAAAACATTCCATAAGTATACCATCCTTCCAATCCAACAACATCTCTCCCACCAATAGCTCCATTACCACCTCCTCTAGCACTGCAAGGTGAACTCCCTGCTTAGCCACAGCAGCACAATGCCACAAGGGCTGTTAATCCTCAACCTACTATAGGTTCTGACAACCATATGAAGAAAATATCTTTCTTCAGAATCAATAGTCCAACCAAGCCTTTTCAACCCCAAGTGGCTGAGTCTTTGGATGCCTTCGTATCAACTAAAGCTTTAGAGCCCTTTTCGAACTTAACACTGCATTCAACTCATACGGTCATGTTAACACATGCCGTTACTGATTGGATCAAAGTGGGCCACCTTCCCAGGAAATTCTATGATCCCAAGAGTCCCCTAATATATCTACAAATAGCTTGGAATGAGCCATGCAAAGCTCTTTTGGATTTAGGTTCCGGTTTCAAACTAATATCCAAAGAAACGTATAAGGCCTGGAACCTACCCCCATTAAAAAAGAGCAATGTCCATTTAGAGTTAGCCAACTAGTCCATCACTGTCCCCTTGGGATTAGTGGAGGACATTATTACCACTATTTTTGAATGGTCATATCCAGCTGACTTCCTAGTGATTCAAGTGAATAACAGTAAGGGGAACTTTCCAATCATAATGGGAAGGGCATGGCAAAGCACTATCAATGCGTGCCTAGGTATTTGCGATCTTTCCCTAGAAATATCTAAGGAAAACACTTTTGGAAAGATTGAGAAGAAGAAGGTTCCATGGATTGCATACAATGACAGAAGGTGCAATTACATGTAGAGATCATGGGTTGTGCAAAGTTTGACATTGCCTGCATGCAATTAGAGTGCACAAACAATCAACATACAAAGGTGCCTATATGTAGTAGCCACATGACAAGAAGACACCTAGTGGCTGATAGCTGATTAAGAAAGTAGCTCACTTATATGCATGGAACTAACTGAGGGTTTGACTTGCACTTACATAGATAGCATAGACGCATTAGAGCAAGTCCACTACCTACTTCCCAATCCTAACTTAGAAAACATCAACTGGGGGAAGTTGGAAATCCCTAAAAAAATTTAAACAAGAGCCCCTAGAGCTAAAACCATTGTCCACCGATATGGAGTACACGTTTCTTAAGAATGGAAAACTAGTAATCATCAATGCAAGACTTGCTCTGCAACAAAAAGAAAGTCTGCTCAAGGTAATAAAAAAGTGGTCAAAAGCCTTCGCCTAGTCATATCCAGAATTAACTGGAATAGATCCTAGGATATGCCAACATAGGATTTACACTGACTCCTCCATGAAGCCTCAAAAACAACCACAGAGGTGATTGAACCCAAAGTTGAAGCAAGTAGTGAAAGAAGAAATCGAATAACTTCCAAAGGCTGGGTTTAGATACCCCATTGTTGATAACGAATGGGTTAGCCCCTTAGTAATCGTGCCTAAAAAGGGAGGCAAATGGAGGGTGTGCATAGATTTTAGGCTGCTAAACATGACAACATTCAAGGCTCACTTTCCATTGTCATTTGTTGACCAAGTATTAGACACAATCGCAGGGCATAGCTATTATAGTTTTTTGGATGGCTATAGCGAATACAACCAAATATAAATAGCCCCAGAAGACCAAGCCAAAACTACATTCATTAGTCCCTGGGGAACATTTGCATACAAAAAAATGCCGTTTGTCTTGTGCAATTCCCCCACCATGTTTCAATGCTTAGTTCTAAGCATATTCCAGCAGCAGATAGGGAATGGTGTGGAAGTCTTTATGGATGACTTCTCCACTTACGGAGCAAGTTTTGATCAAGCCTTGGACCGGTTAGAGAAAGTGCTGAAAAGATGTGTAGAAACTAATTTGAGGCTCAACTAGCAAAAAAGCCATCTGATGGTCCAAGAAAGCGTAGTACTTGGGCATAAAATTTCACATGCAATGATAGATGTAGACCTTGAGAAAATCAAAGGCATCCAAGGAATCACTCGTCAATCGAAAACTATCAAAGACATTTGGTCATTCCTTGGACACATTGCCTACTATAGGATATTCATAGAGAACTTTTCGAAGGTTGCCAAATCATTGGTAGAGTTAACAAAAAAGGATGTACCCTTCAAGTAGACCAAGGAATGCGAACTAGCTTTCCAAACTTTGATACAAAAGCTGGTAGAAACACCCATTCTACAAGCTCCTGACTGGTCCAAACCATTCCATGTCATGACTGATGCATCCAACTATGCCTTAGGAGCTATACTTACACAGTTAGATGATCAGAAATGCCCTTATTACATCCACTATGCAAGTAAAAGTAGTGCACAACTTAACTACACTACTACAGAAAAAGAATTAATGGTTGTAGTGTTTGCACTAGAAAAATTTAGGCACTATGTATTAGGGTACAAAGTATTCATACACACAAATCATAGTGCAATCTGGTTTCTCATGAATAAGCCAATGGTAAGCCCCCATATTATATGATGGCTAGTAATCCTACAAGAGTTTGATTTGACAATGATCGATCGCAAGGGCACTGAGAATGTAGTTTTCGATCATTTATCTCGATTGCGTTGGGACAACAAAGAGGATGAATATCCAATTTTTGATCATTTCCCTGATGAGTTCCTCTTTGCTGGTGTAGTGAATAACCAATCACCTACAGAGACAAACTGGTATAGTAGCATTCTTACCTATCTTCTTACCCAACAAACACCACAAGAGTTAGACCTTAAGAAGAAACAATAGTTTCCTCACAGAGCCAAGTACTTTATGAAGATCAATGAACAACTCTACAAAGTATGTCTCGATGGCTTGGTTCGATAGTGTGTTCCCGATCGAGATTAGCTAAGAATTCTCCAAGATGCTCATGAGGGCCCTTGTGAGGGTCACTATGCTGGGAGACGAATGACTATTAAGATCCTGCTTGCAAGGTATTATTGGCCTACCTTGTTCTGAGATACCCATCTATTCATCCAATCTTGTGAGTGCTGTCAATGTGATGTGGGAATGACTGCTAGAATGGAGGATCTGCAACAATGGATTCAACCACTAGAACCCTTCAAAATTTGGGGAATTGATTTCATGGGGCTCATTGCACCAATGTTCAATGGAAAAGCTTACATCATAGTTGTTGTAGGCTACTTAACAAAATGGGCTGAAGTAGCTATCGTTAAAGATTGCACATCATCTACAGCTGCACGATTTGTTCAACAACAAGTCGTCAACAGGTTTGGTGTGCCGTGTGCACTTATCTCAGACAATGGTACACATTTCATAGGTGTAACGTTTTGGAAGTTAATGCAATGCTTAGGGGTTGAGCATAAATTGACTACACCATACCACCCCCAAGCAAATGGTTAAGTTGAGGTCACCAACAGGGAGATTATTAAGATACTAACCAGAACCATTAGTAAATATATGTGAGATTGGAGCACTAAACTGAATGATGCTCTTTGGGCATATCGCTCTACGTGAAAACTCCCTATAGGCTACTCTCCCTACAAGTTAGTGTATGGAAAACTTCCAACACTCCCTATCCAAACTGAGCTCCGTACACTAGCCATGGCATGTGAGCTCAACCTTGACCTTGATCTAGCACAAAAACAAAGGTTGATGACTCTTAACTTGCTAGATGAGAACCAACTAGTTGTCCTGTCATCTAATGAGTTGCTCAAGGCATTTCATAAACAACGTCATGACCTAAAAACTAGGAAAGTTAAGTATCAACCCAGAGATAAGGTTCTCTACTGGAACCCCACACATGTGTTACAATGGACCAAATTTCAAACACTGTGGGAAGGACCTTACATTATCTATGCAACTTTTCCTTCAGGAGCCATGACCATATACAAACCTAAGAGCCCGGATAAGAGACTGTTAGTGAATGTGCAACAAACAAAACCTTTCCATGAGTTTAGGATAGCTAGAACATATGCTACCTCTATAGGTGGGCAACCTTGCTCATTATTTTGAATCTCCTCCTTCCCAACTTAGTCATGGGGGAGATGGCCACCTTTGCTAATCGTTGAAGGCCCTCAATTCCTTCTAAGTTTTTATTTTACACATTTTTTGTTTTACACCATCGTTCATATTTTTACCATTTCTTTGTGTTATTACTTTATTTTGTTCATCACCCAATAAGTGTTCATGATGGTGGCATGAATAATACCACGTTGATTGCTAATGTTTCGATTTTACCTTTGAAGTACGATGTTGATATTAAGGTATGGTTCTTCTGATTAAATAGGTAATGAGTCCATGTTGTTCATGCATCCATAAAACCCTATGGTTTCCCTTGGCTTGGAACTGTATAGTCCCTTTCTTTAATAAAACTATTAATGAATTGGTGACTGGGTATTTCTCAGACTAAGGAAAGACTCAAAGGATGAAAAGGGTGTGACTTCAAGGGGATTCGATGCATTTTTGAATATTCTCTTGAGTGCTTGGATGCTTTTTCCTTGGGTTTTCTGCCATTCATCAAATCACCAGAAGCTAAGTACATAAAAATAAGCCTTTGCATGGTGTGGTTCTCATGTGAAACACAAAAAAAAAAAATAGTGAGAATTCAAAGCACACCCCTTAGACAAAATAATGAACTTGGGCTACACACACTAGTTATGGCACTAGAAAGACATGTTACCCATGCCTGAAGGTTCTCTCTAACTAAGGCCCCTTCTCGCTTCCTGGTTCTCCATCTCGCTCTCCTCGGAATAATGGTGACTTGTTGTAGAGGCATTCTTGTTGCTTCAAAGGGATGGGCTGGTCAAATGTGTTAATGTGAGGTCACTGCATGTGGATTTTTAAGCCTGGATTTGGAATGAGTTCTACTCAGTCACATTAACCATGAAACACACAAGGGACTTTACACAACCTTGTTCTTAGGTTTTCATTCCATTCTCTACTCTCCACCTTTCTTTTCCATTTCTCACCTCATTACCAGTTTTATCAATAGTCTGTATCTTGGTTGATGCATTGTTCTTCCTTGGTAATTTCTTGTGGGTAAGTTTTTAACTCTTGCTCTCCAATGACATTCCTAGAGCCTATAGACTCTTTGGTTTGTGGGTCTGTCAAGGCATCAAGGGCATGAGCCTGCTTTGGGGAGGACCCACTAACATTCCTTTTTGGTGCATTTTTTAACTTCTTTCCCTTAAACATTTCCTACAATCAACAATTTTTTTGTTTCATTCCCATCCATGACATCCATTTTATTGGCATTGTCATTGTTACGTTTTCTCCACCTTTCTTATTCCTTATCTTTTTTGACCCTATTGCTACCGGAGATTTTCTCTTAGTCATGGGGGCTTGGGCACAAAATTTTTCAATTTTTCCTAACCCCTACACCTTAGGTAGTCTCCAGTGTTAAAACTCTAGAATCAGTATCTGCCATAACCACAACTCAGCCAATGCACTTTACATTGAGGGAAGGTATCAACTGCATTGTGATTTATCTACCTCACTCATTTGTGACTATGTTGTGTGTGCCAATGAAGATCATACAACAATGGACTAGGCTTGGAGGAAACACTCAGGATGGACCGAAATTGGAACGTTTATGGAAGGAGCAAGATTGGTGGCGTGGCTATGGATGAACAACGGAAGGTGCAATATTAGCATTGGCAGCAACACGTCTTATTCTTTTCTCTCTCTCTCTCCTTCTTCTCTTCCAGTTGCTAAATAAGGCTGGATGTCATTTATGTACAGTGTTCACTTTTGTGGTCATGAACACTAATGCTATCATGTATTGTATTGTTGATCCGTTCACTGGGCATGTTGAGTCAATCAACCTGTTCCATCATCAATGGTCATTCAATCAATAATCCCATACCTTCCCAATATTTTGTAAGGAACTTGAGGATGAGTTTTCATTCAGTCATGGGGGTATGATGAACTGTGATATCGCATACATGATATCGTGTCCACAATATCGTGCCCGTGATATCGAATTGACCATGCGATGTCGGATACTCGATATCATGGCCTGCCTGCTTGCTTATAAATAAGAAGCGATGCCCTTTGTTTCCACATTAGAAGTTAGTCCCTTAGCCAAACTCCTACTAATTTCCCCTAGAGTTAGAATTATTTCTGCGTGCCCATGGTAGAAGTCATAGAGTGAACAGATCTTTATTTGAGCATTGTGTACCTGAGCACACTTTGTGTATGGCAATAAAGATGAACTTTATGATAAACCTTGTAGCATACAAAATAGATTAATTAGTGTTAATTATTATTTAATGATTTTGTAGTTAATTAATGATTTCTCTCACTCTACAACTCTCTTAGTTAAATACACTCAGTACGACCACTTTGAGCATGCGTGTAGTGCTTGGTGATCCAGTAATGATTAGCGTTTGGTAATCCCAACAGTGTTGCACTAGTTTAGGATGTGTATGGCAAGTGGGAACAGATACTGGTGTTCGGAGTACTTAGAACTTAGTTAATGAATAGTTAAATTAGATTAGTTACTTAGTTATTTCTTTCTGCCTTCCTTATTAGCGTAGGATATAAAATACATAAAAGCCATAAAAATCATATGCCTCAAGCTTGCTTAACCATACAACCATGACATACAAGTAAGTCTGGGAAGACAATGATTAATCAACCTGTTATTACTCCACAAAGGTGCATAGGCACTTAGTCCTTGGAATTTCACCAGAGCGTGCGTGAAACACTCATATTCATATGGTTAAGTGTAGGGGTACCTTGCCGCTCATCACTAGGTTACAAGAAAGGCTTCACTTATTGGATGTTGACTAACAACCATTTCTCTTAGCTTGAAAGATAGTAAATTATCATGGCATTAAATGAAAAAGTTGCATGAATGATGTAATGTCTTTCCCATAGCATTTAAAAATTTGTATGTTGTGATACATGCATGGGGTTCTAATAAAGAATCTTATCACCCAATTAAAATTTAACTCTCCTTATTTCTACACCATGATATTGTTTAGCATGTGCCTTGTGCATTTCATTCATTGATAGGACTACTTGTCAATTCTCATCTAGCACATTTAGTATCATTAGGCATTATTTTTGTGCTAGGCTTAAATTAAGGTCAAGCTCATAGGTCATTGAGAGTGTATGTAGCTTAGCTTAGATTGGAAGCATTGGTGATTTTCTATACACCAACTCCTAGGGAGAATAACCTATAGAAATTTTCCAACTTGTTCAATAAGCTCATAAAAAATCATTGATTTTTATTCTCTAGTTCTTCCTATATTTACTAAGTGTGCATGTTAGTATCCTAGTTATTTTCTTATTAGTAACTTTGTCTTGACTGTTAGCTTGGGAATGATAGGGAGTTATTAATTTATGTTGCATCCCTAGGCATTGCATCAATTTTTGAAAAGTAGCTCCTATAAAGTAAGCTTTATTATTAGAAATAAGTACCTAGGCACACGAAAACTATTTACAACATTCTATTGAACAAATCATGCTACAGTGGAAGGTGAAAAATTGATGACAGCTGCAACTTTGACCCACTTGGTAGAGTAGTTAAGTGCTATGATGATATATGCCTTCTCATTGAACATGGGGTTAATGGGCCCCATGAAGTCAATGCCATAGAGGTTGAAAGGCTCTATTGGTTAGATCCACTGTTAAGATCCTTCCTTTTGTATAGTCATTTCTCCATCTCTTTAGTAGCTCTTGCACTAATGGGAAACTTAATGAGTATCCTTGGAGATTGTTAGCGAAAAGTATCCTACCATGAGGATTTTTACAATCATCCTCCTTCCTGCATAATGGTCCCCACAACAACCTTCATAAGCATTCTAGAGAATCTACAATTTATCAACATCAAGCACACACCATGGTACCAAGCCATCAACATAAACCTTATAAAGATTACCTTTGATCTCTATGTAATGCTTAACTTGGTGAAGAAACTATTGTTTCTTCTTATTATCCCATTCTTGAGGAGTCTCTGAGTAAGCAAATAAAAGAGGAATTCTTTATACTAATTAGAACCTTTGCAATTTTGAACTTCAAAAGATTTTGCAAAGAGGCATTCATCTAGAAATTAATTAGATAGAGGCTCCCTACCCTCTTTGTTGTTCCATCATAATTGGGACAAGTGATCAGTGATCATATTCTTAGTTCTCTTTTTGTCCATCATTGTAAGATCAAACGCTTATAGAATCACTAGCCATTGTATCACATGAGGGCTCATTACTGGCATATTCATTAGGAACCTAATGGAATTATGGACTATGTGCATAAATATCTAATATCCAACCACATAATGCCTGAATTTCACTAAGGCGTACACCACCACCATGAGCTCCTTCTTTATGGTGGTGTAGTTCAACTATGCCCCCATAATGCTTCTACTTGTACAATGAATTTAATAAGGACACTTCTGATCATCCAATTATGTAAGCACTACCCCAAATGCATAATTGGATGCTTCTATCATGATGTGGAAGGGTCTGAACTAATCTAGAGCACATAGAATGTAAGTCTCTACAAGCTTTTGCTTTAACTACTAGAATGTTAGCTCACATTCCTTAGTCCAATTAAAGGGTGCATCATTCTTTGTTAGCTTTACCAATGACTTAGCAATTTGTTGAGAAGTTCTCAATGAAATGTTGATAATGACTAGTGTGTCAAGGAAATGACTTTATATCTTTTACCAGTTTAGGCTATCTAGTAATTCCTTGGATGACCCGTACTTTTTGCGAGTCTACCTCAATCCCTTTCTTTGAGATTTGATGCCCCAAAACTATGGTTTCGTAGAACATCAAATGGATTTTCTACCAATTGAGCTTCAAATTAGTCTCCACTCATCATTGAAGCACTTACTTGAGATGGTCCAAGGCTTACTCAAAAGTGCTTTCAAAGGTAGAGAAGTCATCCATGAAGACTTCTACCCTACTACTAATCTGCTGTTGGAAGATGCTAAGCACCAAACATTGCAAGATAGTAGGAGCATTCCAAAAGCCAAAGGGAATTTTTCTATATGCAAAAGCCACCTAGGAACTTGTGAACATTATTTTGGCTTAATTCTCTAGTGTGATCTAGATCTAGTTATAGCCACTATAACCATTTATAAAGCTATAGTAGTAAAGTCCTACAATGGTGTCCAACACTTGATCTACAAATGACAACGAAAAATGATATTTAAAGGTTGCCATGTTCAATAGCCTATAATCTTCATAGATACCCCAATTCCCTTCTTTATTGGATATAATCACAAGTGAGCTAATTCATTCACTATCCATAATTGGATATATGAACCCAACATTAAGTTAGTCTACTTCTTCCTTAACAACTTGCTTAATTTTTTTGTTCAAACTTCTTTGTGGTTGCCTTTTTGGCTTAATGAAAGAGTTTGTGTAGATGTGATGTTGGCATATCCATGGATCTATCCCTATTAGTTAATGATATGACTAGAAAAAGGTTATTAGCCATTTTTTTATCATCCTCAACAGCTTCTTTTTCTGTTCTTGAGTAAGGTTAGCATTAATGATTACCAACTTGCCATTATTACGGAAAGAATATTCTAGAGTTTTCGATAAAATTTTCAATTCAAGGGGCTCCTTCTTGAATTGATCTAGGATTTTTAACTCTTTCCAATGTATTTCATTCTACATGTCAGAGAGTTAACTATGGAGCTACTCCATTTCATTCATATTCTTAATGTAGGCACTTGTGAGGCTCTCTAATGATTTCATGCATATTATGGATTTAGCTTGATCTTCTAATGCTCACCACTGGGTACCTTTCTATTTCATGGCTGCTGCATATAGGCACTTTTGAATGACTATTGTTTTGGCACACTGGTTGCATGCTTAGATAGATGTACCTTTTATTGTCTATATTCTTTACACAAAATTGCATCCTATATCATTGTATACAATGCATGGAACTTGCTTCTTCTCCATTTTACCAAATTCATTTTCCTTGGAAATGTTCAAGAAAAGATCTCTAACCCCCATCTTAGCATCTATGGTACTTAGCCAGTTCTTATTATAATAATAGGAAATTTTCTTTTATAGTTATCCACATGGATTACAAGAAAATCTACGAGATAGGACCATCCATAGATAGTGGTCAGGATGCCCTCCACTAGTCCCAAAGGAATAGTGATAAACTGATCCGCAAGTTCAAGTCTGATAATGTTGTTTTTGAGAGGAGGCAACTTCCAGGTCTTGTATATTTCTTATGAGATTAATTTCACCCAAGAACTTGAATCCAATAAAGCCTTACATGGATTATTTTTTGCAAATTGTAATTAGATAAGAAGACTTTCAGGATCAAATTACTTCTTGGAAAGGTGGTCAACCTTTATCGAATAGGTAATTGCATGGGCCAACATGACAGTATGGACATTGGAGAACTTTTGATTTGAAGGCTAGTTTAAAGTACTTTTATAGGTAAATGAGGTAGGGTTAATAGCCATGGGTATCTTTGAGGGTTTTGTGGGATTGTTTATTTTGAAGAATGTCCTTTTGTAAGGTTTCTATTTAGAACCACTTAAATGAATATCCATCTATAAGTTTACTCCATTTGTGGCATTTACTAATATCGCTATGATGAATTTCTCCTTGCATAGGTAGAGCAGGTGGTAAGGGTGTGGTGGTTGATGATGCAAGTGATATTGAGGAATATAGAGGAGGAAAAGGAAAAGAAGACTTACTTCTTAGAGAAGGTGCTCTATAATATTCTGAAGAATAGTAGTGATGAGAGAAGTCAATGTGGCTAGATAAGCCACAAGGAGAGACAAGCTATTGGACATAATATTCATAAGGGCCTGGCTACCTGTAAGAATACTACTACCATGGTGGTGGCATTCCCCATGACTATGGATTTTGCCACTACTAGTATTACTCTTGAGGTTGAGAAGGTGCTGCACTTAGATAATATGCTGTTTGGTGGAACTGCTACCTGTAGTTACCTTGTGGGTAAGGCAACTGCCTAGGTATTTGTCTTTTTGAAAATTTTGAATTTAATGCATACACCCCAAGTTCTTGCAAATGTGATTGCATTAGACAACATGCCTTAGGATGTTCATACTAATAGATATTATATCCATCATCATCCATTTTGAAATATGCAACCTCTTTAATTGCTATAGTTTTATCCTTTTGTTGATGGTAACTTTTTCTATATCTTTCTTTCTCCTTCTATTTTAACCACTAATCCCTTACTTTGCTCTTTCTTCTATAATTTTAAGAGTTATTTAGGACTTCTCATCCAAGGAGTTTGACATTTTATCAACCTTAGTTGATATTTCAATGATAGATTTTTGTATCAACAAGCTCTTCCTCTATACCACTTCATCAAGTAGTGCTTCCTCCTCTGAATCATAGAAATGCAACTCCCTTTTGCGAATGGAGGGATTTATGTTATACTCTTGTGTACTCTCATGCTTTTTAGCTCTCCTTCTTCTTTGACCACATGTTCTATCAACCTTTGAATCTGATGGACTTGCATTTCATAGAGTCTTCTTTGGGCATAGATCCCAAGGATTTCCCTAGTCTTATTCTAGAGTCCATCTATGATATGGTGAAGTTGTTCCCTTTGAGAGTATCCATGGCTTAGGCATTGGTGCAATAGAGAGTAGTACCTACCTAGGGTTGCATCCAATAACTCATGATTCCCCTATTTTCATCCTTGGGTCTACCTCCGCAAGTTAGACATTATAGAGTATGTTTGGTATTTATGATTATGATTCCAAGGACTAATACCAACTCTCTACTTCTTTGATGAGTGTGCTTGGGAACAATTTAAGCTTATGCCATTCACTTTCTATGATCTACAAGACACATGCATCATGGAAAGCTTATTAATAATTTTTTGGATCTGCATTATATCCCTCTTCAAACCTAGAAATATTATTCATATCTAGCCTCTTAATTCTACTATCTTTTCTATGCCTTCTAAGAATTCTTAGTACCTTTGAAATATTAAGTATGCTTCTAGTAGCCAAAAAAGCCTTATCATAGTCATTTCATTCACGGTGGCCCCTTTCATGACCATGATTCCTATGATGAATTTTTCTATTCCTTTACTTGCAATTTTTCTCTTCTTCCCCTTGTGGTTGTCTATGCTCCTGGTTTTAATCATCTTGGTGAGATCTCCATTCATCTCCACCTCAATTTTGACTACTCCTCCTTTTGTCTCAGCCATGGCTTCTCTTATCAGAGTTTGATGACAAGGAGGATGATGAGGATGAAGAAGGAGAACTAGGAGAATGATGCTTACTAGTCTTTCTCTGATGGTCCTTCCATTTTCTTCCACTATCCTTTCCTTTTTTCTTATCGTTAAAGGAATGATTGTGGGACCTCTTCCCTAATGTCTGTCAAGATCTTGACCCTGTTCTTCCTTCTTCTTGGTTGTTATCCAATGTGAATTAAAATTGTTGGTGAAGAGTATCATCCTCCATTAAAGGAGGAGAGTCTATATGTTGGGAGAGCCTTGAGAAGAAATCAAGATCCTCATTTCAAATTTGTAGAAACAATGATGTTTGAACCCCTTTGCCCTTAGATCCCTCATATTATGCTTCCATGTGCTGATCTTTCTTAAGCTGGGCATCTATAGGCTAATATTTTCTATAGGTGTTGTCTAAGACCTCATATTCTAGGTTGAGTGTTGTGATGCCTAATCTAATAAGATTAGCCATCAACATTGTAATGAACAACTTCTCCTTGAGTTTTTGCATTAACAATTGTAATAGTCTTTCTATGTGTTTGTGTGCATGTTTTGTTAATAAGTTGTGTGTGTGCTTTGTTTGGACTAAGGTGGAAATGGCTAATTAGAATAGTAATAAATTTTTTGACCAGAGTTTTATATGTATTATGATTAAATGTTTAAATACTTTATGCATAAGAAAGAAGTTTTAAAATACATGCTAGGAATGTTTTAAAATAATAATAATAAAAAATATATGGGAACAAAAAATATTTTATATTCTATTTTAATAGATATGCTAAGAAACAAATAAAAATAGAGGACAATACTTTAAGGTGTGTCACAAGAGCTAAAATAGATATGTTGGGATGCAAAAAAATGCTCATACTGAGGAACTTGACCCATGAATCTGTGATATTGTATGTAAATACCATAGCTTTATATTTTATTTTTAAATGTGATGCATTGCTCTGTTTAGTTTAAAATAGTAGAGTATAAGTACCCTCTCCATGGCTATAGAAAGGTCACATGATGACCTTTCAAGGCTCGTAAGACAATGGGAAAATTCACATCGTTGATGACCTGAAAAAGAAGGTGCCTTATTTAATTATGTATCCTAAATTGCTCTTATCATGAATCTATTTTGAAAACTCTTTCCTTGCATCTTATGAAAATTCTAAATGATAAAGACATAGATATTATATTGGAATGTTTTGCAATTGTCAAGAGGAATTGAACTTAAGATCTAGTAAAATCTGAATTCTAAAATATCAAAAATTGTTGATTTAGAAATTGAACTTGCAACCTGTGAATATACATATTTTATTTATAGTGATCATGAAGAGAATTGAACTCATGACTCATTGATGAAAAAAAAAAGAGAGAGAAAACTTTAAAAAGAAAGAAAAGAATATGAACAGTTCCAAAGAATTTAGTTACAAGAAACCATCCATTATCCTTTATTCCACTTACAAATAGAGAGAGGAGGAGAGGAAAAAAACACACAAGAAAAAAGTATTTGAGCAAAAAAAAAAAAGATACAACAAAAGGGAGTGTGATTGGGAAGGGAGAGAAGACTATGGCTATTACAAGAGATAACAAGGAGAAAGAAAACAAGTGTGACATAGCAATCCAACATTTTGATAATTCGTCCTAGTAAGCAAGATATCTAAGTAAAGATTTAAAATGATTCATCTCTGTTATGTTTGATAATGGCTAGCAAGGATTGATTTTCTCAAACTTCTCTCTTCTTGCTTGTCTAACCACCTTCACAATGCTTGTACAAAAATATCAAGATTGTTGTTGTAAACTTAGATTTTTGAAACCTTTATTACCCTTTTTTTGGATATCTCTACCCATCCTTTACACTTTCACACCTAAATGACTTAGATGAGAGTTTTTTCTATAACAATTCAAAAACACCCATAATGATTTGGGGCATTTTTGACAAAAGATTGCCAATAAGGGCCAAGGATCCCTAATATGAGGATTAGTACCACTGACAGAAAGTGGGATTATACTTGGGCCCATGGATAATTGTGAATGTTTTAAAATTGTTAAATTCTTGAGTTTTGGTTGGAATTTGGCTGATGAACCCTTCCCCTTTGAATGCATAAATCTTGGATCTAAATCTTGAATTATACTTTTTTCCCTATACCTTCTCAAGTTTGATTTTAATATCTTTCTATAAGTTGATGGAGTGGGAAAAACCTAGGATGTTCATTTATGGTTGTGATCTATCTATTCTATGCTATTAAACATATGAATTTCCTGATTAAATGATTACCGATAAAATGGTTACAAGAGTTAAATTCATATCTTGTTTTTGTGTGTGGCTAGAAATTATAAAATATTATTATGTGATTGAATAAATATGAGATTATTAATTTATCTACTTTTGTGATCATTTCTTTGGTTTTCAAATGTGCAAATGATCCTAATTAAATATTTTTTTTAGGTTGAATAATAACAAGTTTGATATCTTTTAATATCATGAATCTTGCATAAATATTTTACTATGGCTATTTCTTCATAAAATTCTCTCTTAATTCTTAAAATTAATATTGATTGACCCATTTTAGAGCTAGATCTAGGTGTTTTTTATTTCATTTTAATTTTACAGGTTAATGTTAGTTTGATTATTGTAGAAAGAAAGCCACCTGGGAATTTTCTTCTTTCAACTAGCTTTCTTTCTAGTGGGGCTTTGGGTGCTAGCTCTTGCTCCCTATGAATGGGTATTACAAACATGGTGGACATAGATTGATTAGGAGGCAATAGAATGTTGTCTTGCATGTCTCTCCAATGAAACTATTCATCTTGATAGAGGATGAAAGTGAAATCCAAATCCAGATGGGCATAGACAACTCTAAGTTGTTAGGGCTTCTTCGATCCATCTCGTCATTGATTGGATTCTCCTGTGTGTGATGGAGATTTGTTCTTATGAGAAGAAGTAATGTTAGTTATGCATATAATTAGTATGCCTTTAATATTTTAATTTATTAATTATTCGCTTTTAGATAAGATTTGTCGTTATTTTTATCTTTACAACATCTTTATATAAATTCATAGTTTATTACTAATCAATGCACTTAGCTAAACTAAGTTCCCCAACAATGGCACTTGTGAAGAATAACAAGTATCCCCTATGCAAAACCATACAAATCATAAACATTCATTAGTAATCTAGTTGAATTCCATAAACTTAGTATCCTAAGTTTGCTTATAGTCCTAAATAGTGAATTGTGTGGTTGCAAGATTGTTGTTTTCTTAATGTATATTTGTGTTTAACTGTATGTATGATTAAGTATGATTAAAGCATGTGATGGATAATTTTATAATTAGTTTTTTATATTTTTCTCCTTATAGCTAGATGATTTAAATAAAGGTTTATTGATTAATTATCTAACTAACCAATTACTCTAGTCACCAATTACTCTAACATGCAGTATCCACTCACACTTGCCGCACACATCCTAAACTAATATTAACACTAATGGGTTACCAACTGGATATTAGTGGGCATACCAAACATCCACTATTGGGATTACCAAGTGTAATATGTTATGGTTGAAGTGGTCATACTTACATATTTATGATTAATTGCATTAATTTTTTAAATTCATATATGTAAATTACATGAAAAGTAAAGTGTCAAATGTAAAGAGTAAACTAGTCTCATTGTTGCAATGGATGTAAGAAATCTTAACCTTATTGCCATTCATGCCAATGGATTTAGGTACATAGGCACTTAAATAAATCACCATACAATACCTTAAATCCACATTACAAGCATTCAGAGGGAAAATAATCTAGCTTTGGAGAGGAGAAATTGCAACAACTTGGCTACACTATAATTGCAAAGTGTCATAAATGCAAGTGATGAGTGCATTTCAATAGTTACTACCTACATTAGTGTTAATGCATTTGCATCAACACATCTTATCATGCATCGATCGGGCTACATTGATGCAGCCTATCTTATTCATGACTCATCACTAACTTTCATAACACTATCGACAGAACCCTATTTTTCTTAACATATGGATCTTAAGTAATCTTACTAATTGAGTTAAGCATTCATACTTTTTAGACTACTTTGTGTATGTGGCTTTCCAATCAAGAAAAAAATCAAATGTAGTGAATTAATTTGGATACCTTAATTAGAGGAAAAATGCAAACAATCTATCATCAATATTCAAAATTTTCAATGATGAGTGATGACTATTTCTTATGCCCAACCATATGAATCACAAGTGTGTATGCACAGTCTAGTTGAATTTTTTAGAACTTTGAGGTCCAAAGTATCTTAATTAACTAGATGTCGAATTACTGGTCATTGTCATCCTAATCACTACTTATGCTAGTTTGAGTGATATGGTTAAGTGAGATTGGGATGTAGGATATTTGTATTTTTATCATTTTTTATCATTAAAATGTTGAAATTGTAAAATGACTAAAACATTAAGTTTTAACTAATTATACACCTAAGGGTGATCTAAGTAATCCTAAGCATTGAGTATCCATTCCCACTTTCCATACTCATCCTAAACCTATATTAATGTTACTAGGTTATCAAGTAATTACTACTGGGCATAACAAATATCCACTACTAGAATTAACAAATGTTAATACATTATGATCGAAGTGGTCATACTAACATTATTATGGAATAAAATATTAATTTCTTAATTACAAAAAAGTAAAATGTATTAAAGATAAAGTGCTTGGGAATAAACTAAAAGCTACTTCAAGTGTTGTAATGGAAAGAATTAATGTCGATTTTATTGCTATCATACAAAAGTATCGAGGTACATCTTACACTCAAATAAAAATTCATTTAATCAATTTAATCCATTTTGTAGGCACTCATAAGAAAATTTGGTTAAGCCCTAAGAAAATAAATTACAAGATCTTCACTGCAAAAATGACTAAAGATGCCATAAATGCAAATGGTGCATGCATTTATATAAGCTTAGGATGGAATAGCATCAATGCATATGCATTAACTTATCTAAGGATACATCCATGGGGATGTGTCAACAAGGCTATGTTGATGTATCTAACTTTATGATGCTTCATCATACCCCCACAATTAATTGAAAGCTCATTCTCAACTAAATAAAAGCAGGATTAAGCTATTTACAAAATTTGGGGAATATGGAACTAACTACTAACTAACTAATAATAAATAACTTTGAGTGCCACATTACAAAATATTAGAGTGTTTATAATGAGGATAACCAAAATTGGATTGAATAAAAAAATTAGTAGCCTTCTGCTACACAAAATTAACTAGGATGAAGTTTTCACATTGTGCCTGGAGTTTGAGGCTCCTATGGCTTGGATGGTTCTTCCATCCTAGCTTAGCTAGTGGTTTGGGCTACCCTACTACTATTGTTGTTGCATCCAAAAAATTTTAAAAATCCAACAATACTTTCATCTTCTCCTCTTTTCTTTGTGGATCATTAATGGTCTAGGAAGCATCAGCTAGATCGACTGGTGTTGGTATATCCCATAGGCATGACATTATTGAAAATTTTTCTTTTATAGTTACAAACTAGGTTGTGAAGTGCTTATGTTCAATGTTGAATGTATGGATAAGATTTTGTAGTTCTTGGTGGTCGATCATCCTTTTAGTCAAGTTTTTAGTAATTGACTCTTGATCCTCAAACTTGCTCTCAAAAATTTCAAGCTTTGTATTAGCTTTGTATTTCAAGATGTTTTGTAGACTATAAAGATGTTTCATTTTATTGTAAGATGTCTCTATTAAGAAGCTCTAATCTTAGGCAAGACGTCTCTAGAAAATAGTAGACGTTTCAAGTTGAGCTAAGACATCTCAATCAAGACGTCCCAATTCAAGCTGAGACATCTCACTCAAGACATCTCAATCAAATGAGATGTCGCATCTGCAAGTTAAAGAAGCCTAGTAAGACATCTTAAGCTCATGCAAGATGTCTCAACTAGCTATTTCTAGCCATTGTATGAACTCCAACAAACAAGGCTATAAAATAACATAATACTTTTTTGAAAAATGTAAGCATTATTCATGTGATACCTTTTTGAGAATTTTTTTGAACTTTAATTCTCTATTATTTAATTTTTTTTATTATTTTTGTTGAGAAAAAAGCATGAAATTAGAATCTTAGTTCATTTTCTTCCGTAATCTTTCTATCTCTAGTTGTAAGCCTTGATGGGTTAGATGTGCTTCTTGAGAGAAGGCATCCTTTGAGCTTGTCAAGACCTTGAGGGGTCGGATGTGTTTCTGAGAGAAAACACCCCTAGTAGAGCTTAATACTTGTAAAGGTTGTAGTTTCCTTGAAATCATATTTTTTTTAAGAAATAAAATTTGAAGCTGTGTAAGGATTCTAACCTCCAAGTATGAACATACACAAGTTGGAAAACCACTAATGAATCATGGTTTGTCAGGTCCTGTTATCGGACCCTTGTTATTGGGACCCTGTTATTAGAACCCTGATACAAGACGCCAGCTCTGACTCCTATTATCGAACCCTTGTTATCGGAGCCTCAATATTGGGGTTGTGTTAACTAGGCCCCGTATACGCAGCCGTGTTGATGCGGCCCCATCGACGCATCCACCCATGCGTCGATGCGGCCCCGTTTACACAAAGTCTATTTTTAGCTACAAATAAGCACGCACCTGCCACACTTAGGCATCTTTCTAGTAGTTGTAGCAAAGCCCTTGCAGTTTGTTTCCATAGGAGTTCGATTATTTTCCCAAGTGCATGCCTGTAGTGTGATCCTTGTAATTGTACGACACCTTTATTCGAGTGTGACATACTTGGATGTGCACATGACCGAAAATAAAGATCGAGATTACTTCATCATTGCAGCATTCACTTAGTTTTAATTATTTAATTTTTATTATTATTTATTATTTTCTTAGTTAATATTTATTTACCATCATTTACTATTCTTGTTGTTAAATGCAGAATGAGTACAACTTAATCACAAGCATTTAAGTGTGACTACTTGGTAGCCCAGTAGCATACCTAGGATCTACGCTTGGTAAACCTAGTAGTAGTCATGCACAAGGTTCAAGATGTGTACAGATGATTAAGGAACGAATGCTCATCATACTTAGGCTAGCTTAGACTTCATTTCCTATTGCTTATTAGTTTAATCAAGATTATTTTCCATTGTCTCTAGGAGTAGCACTAGTTTAGAATCACAACATACACCTCACTCTGGACTAAACCATACGTGACAAAGCAAATACTAGTCTAGGTGGGAAGACAACGAACTACAATCAACGTGTAACTATCTGGATACCACAACTAGCTCGTTTGCAGAGTTCGACCGAATCATGCATGAACACTCGTATTCGTATGGTTGAGTGTAGGGGTACCTCGCCACTCATCATTGGTGTCGTTGTCGGGGACGATGTTAGTTATCTAGATTAGTTATATCATACAAGGTCACTGTACAAGAATTAAGGATATATCTTTTAGGAATAAATAAGTATAAAAGGTCACATATAAATTCACACACAATTGCACAACTATGCCTCTCCTACAAGAATATGATAATGCCACATCTAGTGAGGCAATTCATTGGAGAACCAATGAATTATATGACAATGAAGATTGGAGTACGCAATTTGAGGTGGGGGTTTCTTATAAACATAAATGAAGGCAGCATCATCCAAACGTATGAAAGCATAACCTACTCGATGACAATGAACCCCTACTGGCCGCTACAAGCCTAACACAAATACAAGAGGCTCTTCAAATCTCTCGTAGGCATCGTAAAGAGAGCCATCTACCCAGGCTCGATTTAAACAACTTTCCCCATTTCTTAGGAGGCTATGACTTAGATCTGCAACAATATTTACAAGCCTTCTATGATGCCTATGTAAGGAACAACATTGATAATGGTTGGTAAAAACTCAAGCTCTTTCCTATGACACTCCTTGGCCAAGAAAAAGTATGGTATAGATTGTTAAAACCAAATTCAATACAACGTTGGCCAACAATGGTAGAACTCTTTAACGAAAGATATCAAACCTATGCAAGAGTGTCGACCTTGAGGAAACAAATCCAAGAGTGGAAAAAATCACAACATGAACCCTTGGACATGGCCTTAGAAAGATATTATGCACTGTTAAACAACTATCCAGGCCATGAGTTCTCCGAGGAAAGGCTAATGTACCATATCATTGATGGGCTTTGTGATGAAACAAGAGAGACCCTAGGGATGTATGCCCAAGGTCAACTATACGAACTACGAACCCATCAATTCCAAGAGCTTATTAAGTAGGTAGCAAAAGAAGAAGGAGAAATGGCTAGATGGGAAAGTGTTGAAAAACATCAATGGGACCAAAATCTCAACTTAACAAAGGTCCATAATCACAAAAAGGAGAAATCAACCTATCTCAAGGAGGAAGAACCATCTTTGTTGATACAACAATCATTAGAGGAAGTTGAGGCAAAGATCAATGAGATGTTGGAATGGACACATAAAAAGTGTGGAGAATATATCGATATTATTGGAGATAGAGTTTTGACAACCCGAGAGGTAGGACAAAGTATCATTAGATAATCAGAAAGAAGGGATGAGAAAGATAAGGGCTCAACTACCAATCATACGTTTGAATGAAATGTCTATTTGTACGATCACCCCAAAGGCCAATGTCTAGTTTTGTCACATTTACATGAGCATTGGGGAGGAATGTTACATCCAGATTTCATATAGAAATATTAGGTTCAACCACAGTGGCAAAAGCCTCAGTTGTGGGGGAGGCCACCACCAACTAGACCATACCCTTCATATGTCCCAACACCAGATGCTTATTATGTTCAACACCCTGTTTCTCTAACGGGATTAGCATCCTCTACCTCACCTCATTGTTATCATTCTCCCAAGTACTATCCACCCATGTCCTCTCCAACAAAATCACCACCTCATGTGCCTTACATTTCTCCTAAAACTCAATATTCTCTTACTTCACCCTCTCCTACATTGCAACCAGTTATGCAAAAAGGCTTTGCACCATAGCATCAACCCATGAACGTTACTTGTGCTGTTGCTGTCAATAGTAGTGGGAACCCTCTACAACATCAAAAGCGTCTTTTCTTTAGGTAGAACCGTAGAAAGAGACAACATAGTTTCAAAACCACTGCATCCTCCAACTTAGCACAAGTTCAACACTATGATGCATCCTCCTCCTCAAACTCAATGCCTCTTGCTACTCTATGTAGGCCACCAATCAACACTCCAACAACCATGGGGCCCAATGAATGTTTCCACATGGGGAGACATGTTGATCCTTGCATACCATCTTACAGTCGTAAGTACCATAGTGGGTCAACTCCTTCTAAATTAACCACATCTTATAACTTGCCCCACTATGTCAACTTTAATCAAGTGTGTGAACCCCAATGGGGTATGTATGACCAAGTCCCAATATTTCCAACATGCAAGGATTCTCACCTTCCATTTATTAATTCTAGCCATGCTCAACTGTTTAGCTATGGGGGGTATCCTTCATTCTAACAACACAGAATTAATAAATATTTTTTTATTTCTTTAATTTTTCAAATTTTTGTTTTCCAATTTTTCACTTTTTAATTTATTGTTTTATCTTTTTTATCTTTTTATCTTTTTATGGGTAATCTCATCTACGAATAAAACACTCATGTGGCTTGTTGGTTGAGGTGTTTTTTTATGCTATCAAGTCTCAAGTGATTAATTATTTGGACAGCGAACCCACCACATCCACCCAACCATTCTATTAATAAGAGGTTCTACTCTGGGTACAATGATATTCTTGTCATCATGAAACTTAAAAGTAATTTTGTGCTCATTATGCCTAGAGTGAAAAATGATGGACTAAGAGGGAATGGCTAGGGTGTGACATCAAGGGAACTTGTGGATTCTTTTTGGTGACATCGGTGGATGCTATCATGCACCTTGGTTGTACTAAGATCCTTGTAGATCTAACAAAAAATGGAAGTAAGAGTATTAAAGGCACCCAATAAAGAACCTAACGCTATTCTAGGGGGTCCCACTAGAAAGACATGCACCCATGCCTAAAGGTAGGTGGCTTCTCTAGATTAAGTACTACTTCAAAAAAAAGAAAAAGAAAAAGAAGAAGAGAGTGTGCCAACGTGGCCAAACAAAAAGTATGCTACAAAGAAATTCCAAGTCACTCCTCCCTTGCACAAAACGCCAAGTGATCATATGCCTTGCTGTCATGGTGCTCTTATAGTTGTTCATCATTGGATGAAACAATATGATGTCATTGATCAGAGGAATGAACTTGATCTTGATTTTGGAGCGACAGGCTAATGACACATTAATCATGCCCTACACTCAAGATTCATTGTGCCCTGAGTCAATTACCTCACATCCCAATCTCTACAATCTCTTCTCCGATTCATCCCATCTCGTTGTTCATGTATTTGTGACTTGTGTCTGTGTAGCATTGAATTCATATCTCATCACAGTGGTATTAACATGTGTGTGTTTTGTTGCATCAAAATAGATTACATTTAACCCTTCTAGTGCCTATGGACATTTTAAGGTATGGTTACGTAAGGGCATTATAGGTTGGAACCTACTTTGGGGAGGACCCACTTGCGTGACTTTTGTAATTTGTACTTGTTGCACACCACCACATCATCTTATACCCTCCAAATACTTCATTGTCAAATCTATTCTTTCCTTTTTCATCATTTTATCAAACATCCTCAAAACTAGGTCCTTTTATGTGTCACCTAAACAAACCAGTTCCGACATTAAACTTTTAGGGCAACTTCCTGAAAAAAATTTCTAACTCTAAAATCACACTAAGCAAAGAATTCAACATTTATTAAAGGAAATGAGTAAGGTATGAAATCATTGAACTTTTTTCAATAGCCTTACTAGCAATTGATCTTTGTGTGATTATAGATGGCCCCTAAAAGAAGACAACAAGGAGGACCTTCTCAACATGCAACCAAACAACCTAGGGGAGGCAGAGGCCAAGGACCTCATGAAGAACATGTAGAGCAGAAGGCACAATCATTCAGCATCCATCATGAAACTCCTGTTACTACATAATCTATCCAAGCAAAAGGAGGAGAGGTCAGGACCTGAGCCTATGAAGAGGAACGATGACTATTTGCGGCATGGCATGCAAGGCCAATCAAGTGTTCCCATAGCTAATGTGTCCATGGAAAGTGCCGACTCCATCAAACATTGGAACATCAATATGGACAGCTCTTAAGAAGAAAAGAAATGTCAGGCGCTTCTTCAATGGTATCAATCTTAGAAGCCTATCATGCAGAACAAAGGAAAGGCACCCATGGAGGAGCCACCACTATCAGGAACCCCATGAGTTCCACAAATTTTGTCATTTTGTGTCTGTGTCCCAATTTTTTCATATCCATTGTGGCATAAATAAATTTCTAGTCAGCCAATAATCCCATACCTATGCACTGTGTATTCAATTGAGCTTGTTCCTCACTTTCTTTGACTTGAGGATGAGTTGTTATTCATTTGTGGGGGTATGATGAATCATGGTCTGTCAAGTCCTGTTATTGGACCCCTGTTATCGAAACCCTAATACAAGACACCAAGTCTGACTCCTATTATCAGACCCTCGATATCAGGGCTGCATTAACTAGGCCATGTATACGGGGCCCCCATATACACTGTCTCATTGACGTGACCTCGTCGATGCATCCACCCATGTGTCGACGTGGCCCAATTTATGCAATGTCTATTTTTAACTATAAATAAGCACACACCCGCCACACTTAGGTATCTTTCTAGTAGTTGTAGCGAAGCCCTTGCAATTTGTTTCTGTAGGAGTTAGACTATTTTCCCAAGTGCATGCTTGTAGTGTGATGCTTGTAATTGTACAACACCTTTATTCGAGTGTGACGTACTTGGACACGCACATGATCGAAAAGAAAGATCGAGATTACTTCATCATTGCAGCATTCACTTAGTTTTAATTGTTTAATTGTTATTGTTATTTATTGTTTTCTTAGTTAATATTTATTTACCATCATTTACTATTCCTATTGTTAAATGTGGAATGAGTACGACTTAATCACGAGCATTTAAGTGTGACTACTTGGTAACCCAGTAGCGTACCTAGGATCTACGCTTGGTAATCCTAGTAGTAGTCATGCACGAGGTCCAAGATGTGTACGGATGATTAAGGAATGGATGCTCATCGCACTTAGGCTAGCTTAGACTTCATTTCCTATTGCTTATTAGTTTAATCAAAATTATTTTCCATTATCTCTAGGAGTAGCACTAGTTTAGGATCACATCATACGCCTCACTCTAGACTAAACCATACGTGACAAAGCAAATAATAGTCCAAGTGGGAAGATAGCGAACTGCAATCAATGTGTAACTATTTGGATACCACAACTAGCCCATCTGCGGAGTTTGACCGGATCGTGCGTGAATGCTCGTATTTGTATGGTTGAGTGTAGGGGTACCTCACCACTCATCAACCACGTACATCTGTGTTGCAAGAATTGGGTCTCAACAACTGGAACTTATTCAATCCCCTTTCTAAGTTCTCAATCTTCAAGTGGTATTAGAGTAAGGTACTCCTAGATTGAGCGTAACAACTTAAGAGTGAACTATGGAGGCAACATCTTACAACAAGTCACCAATGTTTGATGCAATTAACTTCACATACTAGAAAGCATGGATGCAAGGATTCTTTGAGTCCATGGAATTTGAAGTATGGCAATCCATCATGGAAGGATACACTCATCCCATCAACAACTCTACTAGTACTATATTACCAAGAGATAAGTATCTAATGATGATAAAATTAAGTTTATGTTTGATTTAAAGGCTAGGAATTGTCTCTCTACTGTGCTCTTAGAAAACTTGAATTTAATAGAATAGCTAGATGTAAAGCTAGCAAAGAAATTTGGGAAGTTTTAGAAGCCACTTATGAGGGAACCTTGATGATGAAATAATCCAAGCTTCTAGTCCAATTTGAATATGATAAGCTAAAAATGAAATATGGTAAAAGGATTAAATATTATTTATCTAGGGCCAATGATCTTGTAGTTGTCATTAGAAGTATAAGGAAATAGTTACTAGAGAGTAAATTCATCATTAAAATGATCAGAACTCTACTCCTTGAATTTAGACCCAAAATCATTGCCATGGAAGAAATTAGACATTTCTCCATTCTCAAATTTGAAGAATTACAAAGTGCTCTTGTAGCATACAAAATAAATCTCATTAGTGAAGTTGTTAGCAAGGAGAAACCCATTGCTCTTAAAAGCTTATCAAAAGAAAAAAAGACATTAGATTATGATGCAAAAAATGATGAAGAACTAGCTCTCCTTACAATAAGAGTAAAAATCCTTTTCACAAGAAAAGAAAAGATCTTTTATCAATCCAACAACAAAGGTAAGGCAAGAGGTAAGTGATGAAGCATCGGTTGGCTACATCAATGGTATTGCATCCATGCAACCACTTCGATGTAGCCACATTGACATAGCCACTTCGATGTAGCTGCATTGACACAACCACTACGAGGTAGCCACCTTGATGTAGCTACTTCAATGTAGTCACTTCAAAGTAGCCATGCTGAGGGGGCTACACCGATGCAGTTTCCTCGATGTAGTCATGTCGATGTAGCCCCATCAATGCATGTAATGATGTGTTAACATGACCCCATCGACGTAGTGTTTGTTTTGCCTATAAATACATGTGATCCCATCGTGTATTAGCATTCTTTTATTAATAGAGTAGCTAAACTCTTTTAGGTTTATTCCATAGTCTTCGAAAATAGTTAGTGAGTGCCCATGGTGTGGATCTAAGTCAATTGTATAGTGTCTTATTCAAGTGGCAATGTACCTAGACAGATTTCAGAAATGGTAATAAGATCGATATTGATTCTTATTCATTGCAGCACTTTGACTTAGATTTGATTTACTTTCCATGAAATTTACTTTTCATGTAATTAGTTAATATTTACGTTTCCATGCATATTAATGAATTGGAGGAATGAGAGCAACCAATTTTGGGCGTAAACACATATTCACTTGGTAATCCTAATAGGGTTATTACTTGTTTCAGCCAATAGCATAGTCCTTGGTAATCCCAATAGTGGATACATGGGTTCAAGACATGTATGGAGAGCTAGGAATAGACACTCATCTCTTGTAGGCTAGTTTAGACTTTACTTTCTATTATTAATTAGTCTAAATAATTAATTTCTTGATTATCATTAGGAGTAGCATAAGACTGAAACAACATTAAGAATCATATGTCTCACTTTGGACTAAACTATACGTGACAAAGCTACCACTAGTCCAAGTGAGAAGACAACAAACTACAATCACAACATAATGATCTAAATGCCACAACTAGTCCCATCCATAGAATTTAATCAGATCATGCATGAATGCTTATGATTCGTATGGTTGTGCATAGGGGGTAACCATCACTCATCATTGGTGTCGTTGCCGAGGATGGTGCCAGTTATCTAGATTAGTTGTATCATAAATAATCATCGTTAAGGTGTTAACAATTTATCTTTTAGAAAATATTAATATTTTATTTTAAGTCACACACATTAAAAACCTATCTTCTTCACATAGGATCAATAATGCATCGTATGATGAGAAAATTCATTGGAGAACTAATGGGATCTATACTAAAGAAATTTGAAGTGAACAACCTCATGCAAGGGTTTCATATGCTCATTTCCACCCTAACTAAACTCAAGGACTACATTCACCTAAGGTAGACAATTCTAGAGGAGATGAAGAAGGTCCTAGAATAAGGAGGGCCTTAAGGCCTAGGACCTCCTCTAAATTTAGAAATGATACACCAAGGAACCATTGGGAGAACTATAGAAGCCATGGTGATTCTCCCAATTCCTCATCTTCCTCTTCCTCTCCAATGTCTAATTCTAATGAAGATGAACATAGGTATAGATATAGAGCTTGACTATGGGATTAAGATAAAGATAGAAATCGAACCCAAGGGCAAAATCAAAGAAATCAAAGTGAGCATAGACAAGATCATCATAATCAAACAAATAGAAATATAGATTATCACCATTACATGTCTAGTACATATGAATCCTTGATGGCTACTAGGGGCTTGACATAGATTAGGAAGGCAATTCAAATATTCCAAAGGCATCAAAGGGATAGCTACATCAAACAGCTTGATATGGAAAACATTCCTAAATTTAGTGGAGGATATAACTCTAATTCATAATATCACTTACAAGTCTTCCATGATACCTACACCTTGAAAAACATCAAGAGTGAGTGGAAAAAGCTTAAAGCTTTTTCCTAGGATACTAGTTAACAAAGCTGAAAGTTGGTATAGATCATTAGAACCATATTCAATCCATCAGTGGTCCACAATGCTAGAACTCTTCAATGAAAATACCAAACCTATTAGAGTGTGTCCAACATGAGAAAACAAATCCAAGGGTGGAAGTAAGAAAATCATGAACCCTTGGATGTCCCCTTGGATAGATATCATTTGCTACTACATAAATGTCCTGGCCATGATTTCTCTCAAAAAGAGTAACTTTTCCACATCATAGATGGTCTTCATAATCAAACAAGGGAGACCCTTGGGATTTATGCCCAAGGTCTGTTATATGAATTAAAAGTCCAACAGATACAAACCCTAATTGAGCTAGTGGTAAAAGAAAAAGGAGAGCTATGTAAATGAGAGAATGTAGAGGAAAATAACTAGGACCCAACTCTTCACAAGAAAAGGGTCCATATCTATGATGAGGAAAAAGAGGCAACTCTCTATGAGGTGCTTTCATAGCAAACCTTGTCAATACAAAAGTCTATCGATGAGCTTAAAGCAAGGATAGATAAGATGTGGGAGTTAAAGAATGACAAAGTTGCAACTTACATGAAAACCGTAGAGAAGAAAGTAATGCAAAACAAATTGAGTGATCAAAACAAGAGGAGGAAAAAGAACCAAGGAATAGGTAAGAACACTTATCAGCAAAAAGGAAAAATAGCTATTGCAGAATAGGCTATAGTTTCAACCATAAAAGAGGATGATGGATGTGATATCTACCTATCTAACTATCCAAAGAACTATTACCTAGTTATGTTACATCTACATGAGTATGGGGCCTTTGCTTTAAATCCCAAGTTCATACAAAAGCAAATGCCTTGGAAATTACCTTATTCACAAGGTAATTATAGATAGTCCTACAACCAACTATACTATCTTGATGGGACTTCTTATCAACCTCAAAACTACTATCAATTGTAGTGGAAAAACCCAAAATTGTGGGGAAGGCCATCATCAAACTAGCACTACCCTTCCTACTAGCCGGACCCATATGGATATTATGTTCAACAACTTATTTCCTCAACTAGTTCTACTTCCTCTACCTTAAATCACTAGTACCACTCTCCCAAATAACATCAACCTATAACATTACCACCTCATGCCTCTCACCCTCCATCATATTCTCAATATTCTCATAATTCCATCCATCACATGCCACCACCAACACAAGAAGGTTTGGCATCACAACATCAATGGAAAAATGCCACTTATGCTATGAATACATAGAAAAATGATAATGCTAGTAGATCTGAACCATAAGGTCAAAAATGTTCTTTCTTTAGGATGGTTCTCATGCACAAGCACAAAACTTGTAAACCTATTAGCACATCAAAATCAGCACAAGGCCAATCTAGTGCAACATCCTTCCTCACCAGAAAAATTTCTTCTAATCATACGCAAAAGCCAATAACCATCATCACTCCAACACAAGACGAAAATGATGAATCCATCATTTTGGAGAGACAGAAACCTCCATGCATCACTAATAATGATAAAGGGTGTAGTTGTGGGCCAAAAGTTCAAAATATTAACACAATCCCTATACTAATCCACAACAAAGTTAAGGAACAAGTGTGGGAGTGAAAACAAGTCTATGCAGTAGCCACTAAATCGAAAGACAATTAATGGCTCTAAAATGAGAATATAAAACTATTTCAAAGATGCATGGAAAGAACTAATCCACTTATTAGTTCTAGACTTAAGAAAATGGACCAAGCAGAGGACTTAGATGCATATATCTTAAACTCTGATTATACATCAAAAAAGGATATTAAACACAGAGACCAGGAATTAAAATAGAAAATTAAGAAGAAGAAGCAAATACATCTAGACCCCCCAAAATATAAATACATTCAAGTAAAGATGAAGACATGTCTCCGAATGATCTAAACAAGACTATCACCAATGTTAGATGTGCTACCATGTGATTAATTAAATCAGTAATGGTGATTGATGAGTGGTGAGATACCCCTACACTCAACCATACGAATACAAGCATGCACGCACGATCCGGTTGAACTCGAAGGACTAAGTGCTTATGCGCCCTAATGGAACACTTAAGGTTAATCAATCGTTGTCTTCCCAGACTTACTTGTATTTTCAGAGTTGTATGGTTAAGTAAGTCTGAAGTATATGATTTTTATGTCTTTTATCTTTTTAACACCTATGCTAAGAGGTGAAGGGTGAAGAAACTAAATGACCAAATTTAATTAACTATTCGCTAACTAAGTTCTAAGTATCCTAGCATTAGTATCTGTTCCCACTTATTGTACACACCCTAAACTAGTGTAACGCTACTGGGATTACCAAACGCTTTTCATTACTAGGTTACCAAGTGTTACACACATGCTCGAAGCTGTCATACTGAATGCACTTAACTAGGAGAGTAAAGGGTTGAGAGAGATTAATTATCTAAGAAAGTATGTTGCTACCGACACCAAGATTGCGCTTTTTGTTGTCCATCCATAAGCGTGGCATCAATCTTGTTCCTTGCATAACTGTTCCAGCACCAGTCCATTCAAAGTGTTTCCTCTAGATCCAATCCATTGTTGTATGATTTCCATCACACACAACACAATCTGATATTAGCAAGGGTAAATGAATCACAATGCAATTGATACCTTGCCTCGGTGTAAGGCTCATTGTTGTGATATGGCTAATGCAGATCTGGAGGTATAATATTGGTGACTACCCAAGGTGTAAGGATTAGGAGAAAATTGAAAAAATTGGACCAGGACCCCCATGACTAAGAGCAAACCTCTGGTAGTGAGAGAATGGAAAAAGATAAGGAATAAGAAAGATGGAGAAAAAGAAACAATGGCAACGTCAATAAAATGGATGTCAAAGATGGAAATGAATAAAATAAATGATGATTACTGAAATGTTTAAGGAAAAGAAGTTAACGGATGTACCAAATAGGAAGGCCAGTGGGTCCTCCCCAAAGTAGGCATATGCCCTTCATGCCCTGACAATCCCACATTCAAAGAGTCCATAGGCTCTAGGAATGTCATTTGGAGACAAAAGTTAAAGTCTTAACCATAAGAGTTTACCAACAAGAAAATAATGCATCAACCAAAATATGAACTACTGATACAACTGGTAATGAGGTTAAAAATGGAGAAAGAAGGATGGCAAGAAGAGAATGGAATGGAGTCTCAAGAACAAGGTGGTGTACAACCCCTTATGTATTAATGGTTAATGTGACTTAGTAGTTCTCATTCCAAATCCAGCCTTAAAAAATCCTCATCCAGTGACTTTGCATTAATACATTTGGTCCATCCATCCACTTGAAGTAACAAGAATGCCTCTACTAAAGAGTTACCACCATTCCGATGAAACGAACAAGGAGAAAATAGGAAGCGATGAGGGCCTTAGTTAGAGGGAACATTTTTATTTAGTTCCATAACCAGTGCTTGTAGCCTAGATGATTATTCCATCTAAGAAGTGTGCTTTGAATTTCCACTATTTTTTTTTGCTTGAGAACCACAGCATACAAAGACTTATTATTTCTATTAGCTCAGCTTTCCAATAATGGAGCAACATCAAAACGTTAAGGAAAACTCAAGAAGAAAACATCCAAGCACCTAAGAGAATGGCTAGCACAAATGCATCAAGTTCCTCTGAATTCACACCCTTTTCAATCCTTGAGTCCTTCCTTAGTTTGAGAAATACCCAGTCACCAATTCGTTAATAGTTCTTATTATTGAGAAGGGACTGTACAATTCCAAGCCAAGAGAGACCATAGAAATTTGTGAATGCATGGATGGTGTGGACTCATCTCTTGTTATATCAAATGAACCATACCTTAGTATCAACATCATCACTCACAGGTAAAATCCAAACATTAGCAATCAATGGAATACAGTTCATACCATCTTCGGAGCACTTATTAAGTGGCAAACTTAACAAAACAGAAATAAATAATCACACAAATAAATGAAGAAGTATGAATGATGTTGCAAAAAAAAAAGAGAAAAAGTTAAAAGAAATTTGTCAAACAAAACTGTGTAAAACAAAAACATAAAAAGAAACTGAGGGCTTTGATTGATCAGCATAGGTGGCCATCTCCCCCATGACTGAATTGAAATGGAGAGATCTGAAATAATGAGCACTTGTTTGAATTTCTTAGAAGTTTCCAACTTCTCCCAATTGATGTTTTTAGGTTAAGGGTTGAAAGTTGGTGATGCTCTTGCTCCAGTGTATCTATGCTTTCGACATGGCTGCAAGTTGGTCCCCCAGTTATTTCCATGCATATTGGTGAGTTGCTCTCTTGATTAGCTGTCAACCACTAGGTGTTCTCTGGTTGTGTGGTTGCTACATACAGGCACTTTTGTATGTTAGTTTCTTGGGCACACTGGTTGCATGCAAGTAATGTTGAACATTCATGTACGCCATCACCCTCTGTATCACTGTATGTGATGCATGGAACCTTCTTCTTCTCGATCTTCCCATATGTGTTTTCCTTAGATATTTCTAGGAAAAGATCACGAATTCCTAGGCATGCGTTTATGATACTTAGCCATGCCCTTCCCATTATTATTGGGAAGTCCCCTTTGTCATTGTTTACTTGGATCACTAGAAAATCAGTTAGGTATGACCAACCACACATAGTGGTAACGATGTCCTCCACTAGTCCCAAGGGAATGGTGATGGACTCATCAACCAGCTCTAAGCAACTATTGCTCTTCTTTAGTGGAGGCAAGTTCCAAGCTTTATACATTTCTTGTGATATTAGGTTGACTCTAGAACATGATTCAAAAAGAGCTTTACATCATTCATTCCCAGCAACTTGGAGGTAGATCAAGGGACTTCCAGGATCAAAGAATTTCCTGGGAAGGTGGCCTTCCTTGATCTAGTCAGTGACGGTATGTGTTAACATAACTGTATGTGTTGAGCTCTGTTGTTGGTTTGAAGGGAGCTCTAAAGCCTTATTTGATGGAGGAACGTTCGGAGGCTCAATTGCTTTTGGTTGTGAGAGCTTGTTTGGACTGTTGGTTCTGAAGAAAGGTCTTCTCCTTGTGAAACACCCCAAAAAATTTGAAGTCATTCTCGCTTCACCAAGCCTTGCAATTCATGCAGCACCACAACAGTTCTTTTCTACCCTACGCCCTGTTATGTAGCATAGCAAGCTTCAGAAAAAAATTGCAGAATAAAGTGCTACGCTACACTACGCTATGCAGCGTAGCGTAGCATGGAAACAACTATACAAGCAGCTCCATCAACCAACTTTAGGTCCTTCAACAATGTCCCTTTCCGTCAGGAAGTAGTGGACCATGTTTGCTGCTATGCTACGCTGAGCGACATGGCGTAGCGAGGCATAGCAATCCTGCAGAAGAGACAGAAGGCAACTCAAAGGGTAGAATTAGCAAGTTTGCAAGTCTCGCATCACAGAAGGAAAAGTTTGCACATTGGCAAATTTTCACAACTAAGGCCAATCGCTATGCTATGTAGTGTAGCAAGCATACAACACACATGTAGCGGAACGCACGATAAGATGCTATGTTATGCCGAGCATGCTACGCCACAAAGCACAGCAAAGCATGTGGGTGGTTGTGCGACATCAATGCACTTCACCTAATTAGAACGTTGGCACATGTCTCTAGATGCTGAAGGCGCAATTACGGCATTGCAGGCTCACAGTTATGGCATAGCAGGCTTGCATTATAATAGTCACGTAGGTCCAACGGTCATACATGGCACGTGTGGTGCCAGCAAGTCAACGTGGGCCTAGGACACATAGCGTCCAAACTGCCCCTTGCGCATGCCCTTTAGCCCTATAAATACCTTGATGAGTAGCACTCAAAGGGTTGGACTATCTCTGGACATTCTAAAACAAGCAGTGTAACATTGGGCATTAAGCATTGTAAGCTTTCTATTTGACACTGCAAAAAGTTAGCATTTTTAGCTGGGATTTTGTTCTATCTCCCTTTCTACCACCTTGGTAGAAGTTTCGCATTGTCAGCTCCCAAGTCCATGCCCAAGCACACAGTAGCTTTGCTCTACACATCCTGGTTACTCTCGGGATCTTTGCACTCCCCAACGCTGTGCAGTCAACTATACCCAACTTGACAGAGAAACCTTGTAGCTTCGGAGTGGTGCACTTTTCTAATTGCATTTTACATTATTTCCTACTTATTTCTATGCTTCATATTACTTTCTGCCTCATTTACTTTTAAAACATTACTTTGCGCTTTCGTTCCCGTTTTCAAATTATATGTTGCAAAAGGCTATATAGACACTGATTAAGTCCCTGTTTGATCAACCAGATCATTTAGGGTGTCCCGTATCCACTCACACCCAGCATGGCCCTCCCGCGGGTATGGTGTTGAGACTATCGCACCCGCTGACCCCTCGGTGTTTTCTAGTCGCCAATGTTTTCGGTCACTACAGTTTTCTAGCGCTAGAAGGAGGGCGTTTTGGTGCCTTTTCCATGTGTCACATTAGTTCTGTGAGCTTTTTGCACCCTGATATGCATAACCGTAAACGTGACACCCTCTTGTGGTTGTTTACACTTTGTGCGGTGTAGATCGGTCGCCTTGACGGTTTCCCAAGAGCCCTACAGAACACAAGACCTCTAATCGCCAGTTAACTAGCCTGCCTTATGGTAGTCTTGCATGCATTCTATACCCCATCGTGTGTGGTACAAATCGGTTGCCTTGATGGTTCCTCTAGAATCCTATGAGACATAAAGCCTTCTTGATCGCTAGTTAGCTTGCCTGTCCTATAGTAGTCTTGCATGCGCTCTGTACCCCATCGCACGTGGTACAGCTTGGTTGCTTCGACGGTTCCTCTGGAACCCTACGAGACATAAAGCCTTTTTGATTGCCAGTTAACTAAACTCATCTTATAATAGTCTTGCATGTGCTCTGTACCCTATCACGCACAAGCATAAACGCGACACCCTTTTGCGGTTGTTTATGCTTTGTGTGGTGCAAATCGATTGCCTAGACGGTCCCTCGGGAATCCGACAAGATGTAAAGCCTTCCTTTTGTTGTTTGCTAGTTTCCTTGTACTTTTCACATTCTCTTTTGCATAACTACTTGCTTAATAATGGTTCTTTTGAACACTACCGCTAACACCTTCAACGTTGAAGTTCCCATCACGGTTCAACGCACTACTAGTGCCAAACAACCGCTACACCAGACGTTGGAGACACGTCGATCTCTCAGAATCCAAAACCGAGGACCTGAGGGATTGGCCCAAAAACACGAGCGTTATAACTTCCTCTACGCGAAGGTGCAGGAAAATCTACCCTTAGACGTACATGAACTCGAGGACAAGCGTAGCTTCGAGTTTACTTACTACAACGGGAAGGAATTTGTTCCTATTCCCAGTGTTTCTTTACCTTTGATATAGACAGACCAAAGGCTTCTAGACCAGCTAATCCAGTTGGCTAGGCTTAGGGAGCAATAGGACATAGCGTCCAACCAAGATGACACCTTTCAGGATGGACAAGAGGAACTTGATTCCCAATCAGACAAGGGAGGTCCAACCAATCTCCTTCCTATCCCTCCTACCCAATCCTTCTGGGCCAAGCCGTTATCTGTCACTGCTCCCTTTGTGATTATGCCTACGCTTTCACAACCCGCAATTATGAATACTATGGGTAGCCATGCTAATCCTGCAGTGTTTCAACGTCCTCTCTCACCTGTTTCACCTATTTTTTTGTAGGCACTATTCCCTTACAAGCTGTTCAGGAATCTATTCCTGTAGCACATCATACGCCAATCACGGCTACCCTACCACATGTTCATACCATGCCTACTTCACAATCATATGTGACTCCTATTTCTATTCCTACATTCATGTCTGTTCCACCCACAGTAGCAGGCCCTGGCTCGTCCACGTGGTGGGCCCCATTTTCTTCTTTGCCTACCCCGCAACCGTCGCAGATGTCTCACTACGTCCGCTATCAAGCATACCAAGCCTCATAAATGGTACAACCCAACATGGGGATGTGGTCTATGCTGCTGACGACACAAGCAGTCTATCTGGCGGCTCAAACCGCAATTGCTGCTCCGACAGCACCACCCATAGGGTGGTGGACAACACAAGTAGCACTGCTCGCAGGGGTCATCCCAATGGTACCGCTGATGGGTCACACCGCCACCCCTGCCATACCACAAGTGGGAGCTACCTCCATAGCCCCCCAACTATCTATAATGCTGCCAGGTCTGGACCAAGCATTCCAACTCATCCAGATCCTCACTTAGGAAATAAAATGCCTCAAAGCTATTGGGTCTGACATGGTACAAGTCATAGACTTCTACCAGGATGACCCCATCAACCCTACAATCCCTGCTTTAACACTACCCCCAAGGATGTCTCTCCCACACTTCATGAAGTATGATGGGGAGGGAGATTCCAATGCGCATCTTGTTACCTTTAGGTCCAAGTCTTTGCTATTACAATAATGGCCACACATAATTATTCATGTATTCACCATGTCCCTAGCTGGGAAAGCCTTAGATTGGTACCACACACTACCACGCTCATCCATTGCAACTCTAGAAGAGCTGCTGACCCAGTTCGTGACGTGTTTCAAGTATAACTTAAAGCCAGAAACCACGTTGGATCAGTTGATGAGCATAAAGCAAGACGCTCTAGAGCCAGTCTAGAAGTTCATTCAACATTGGAGCGCAACCCTTAACGAAATCTGCAAGCCTATCGTAGAGGCCTACCTATTGTCCATCTTTAAGGGTGCAGTGAACGACTTCATCAAGTCTAAACTATACTACCTTGCTCCTTGCTCTCTTAATCAAGCTTTTGCTCAGACTAAGAGCATACACGATGCGGCTGAGGCAAGCAAAGACCCGGCCTACATCGCTTACAAAAATACCTTCACAAAGAAGGCTAAAGGCAAAGCCCCAACAACCACAGTGGCTGCTGTGGCAACTGAGGCTAAGCCCAAACCTAGCAACAATGGTAGCAAGAACAACAAGAAACTAGCCATGCCCTCGACCAACCCCGTGCCCAAACAAGGCCATGTGCCGCAACCTGCTATGCCTACACCTAAGACATCTGCACAAACCAAATCCAACTTTGAGCACAAAGATCGCTCAAAGTACACCCCACTACCTCTCAAGCCTTCAAAGCTTCAGAAGCAACTACTGGTAGTGGGATATATCCAACATAAGCAGATGTCGGAAGAAGTAATCGCAACGCAGCAACATTATTGCGAGCTCCTTAGGAACCCCTCTTTGGCCCTGCCTAATGAGCCTCCAGTTCCTAGGGGTTTCAGGCTAGACAGGTTTTGTGACTACCACCAATAGTGTGGTCACGACATGGATTACTGTCTGGCATTACAGGATGACATCCAAAGATTAATTGACCAAGGGAAACTGGTGCTAGACGAAAGAAACCCAGTACATCTTAAAAACCAATCTATGCATGTCTACACAGATCCCCTCAATGCCAATGATTCCGGTTACGTAATCAACGCCATCAGCATTGATAGTGATCCAAGGCCACCCCAGAAACCATTCGTGGTCCATGTGCCTCAGTGTAGTGCACCAGCACCATGAGCAGCTAATCAAAGCTCGCAACAGCCATTCGTCTTGAAAGTCCCACCATGGGCATCCACCTTTGCACTACCTATCAGCAGGGCCATGTGACCCCACCAGTTAACACCTCTAGCTCCATTCGTCATCAAGGGGCCGACGCCCTCGACAGCCCCTATCTCACATGAAACAGCTGAACAGCCTTCTCACCCCGCAAGGCAAGAAGTCCACTTCGCAGGCAAGTCATCAAGAAGAAATACCGTCACAACTACCCCCAAACCTACATCTTCGCCCTTTGCATTTGTGCCTTCGCCACCAAAGATGAAGCTCCACATGACCACGCAGCCTGCATCACTTTGCCAACAAGGATTTGAACCCAGATTCAAAGTTGCCCCTCCTCGAGAAATTTGTCTTCTCGGATAGATAGAAGAGGACGAAAGCGTCAAACAAGGGGGCGGCCAAGATCTCTTAGACGCCCTCACATAGGTCAAACAAGCTCTAAAATAAACAAAACACAACACTGAGTTTGTACAACTTGATCATGACATCCATCCTGCATTACGAGGCTCTAATTCTCATGTTGACAATGATTCCAGTCGATGAAGACATGCTAGTAGAAGAAGAAGTAATCCACTTGGTCATGCTTCCTCCAGTACCCGCAAGGTTAAAACAACCTCAACTAACCTTTTGCAAAGACACCATTAGGGAGGATCCTGAAGGGGGTCAAGTGACTATGGCACCCCTTTTCATCACAATTTGGGTTGGCCAACACCGGATCCAAAGGGTACACATTGATGATGGGTCTACAATGAATGTCATCCCCTTCCCTATTGTAGATAAGTTGGGCTTGGTCGACCAGATTAAACCCACAACGACATTATACCTGAGGTCGTTCAATGGGGTGTGAGTTATGGTAAAGGGCACAGTTCACATAAACTTCGTAGCAGGGGACCAGTTCCCCACAAATGCAACGTTCAATGTAGTCGAGGAAATGCCCGAGTTCAACCTAATCTTGGGGAGGTCATGGTTAGCACAACTTAGGGTTGCCTCCTTACCCATACACCAAGAAATCCACCTGCCTTACGCAGGTAGAGAAGTGGTGATCCACGGTGACAAAGTAGCAACATAAGTGATCCACAACGTAGGCATGAAAGAAGGCTCAGAGGTCATGACTTATAAGAACGAAGCGCTTGTTCTAGCTTACACTGATCGCCCGGTAGGGGGATCGGCTCAACAAGATGATCCCCAAGGTGAAAACACATGGAATGAGTTACCCTTCCAAGTGGGAGGTGACGGCGTAGACAAAGGCCCTGGCGGAGCACCTAGACCTTACATCTCACCCAATCCACGTCAGGTCAAGAAGCAACTCTGCCTAACATACCAACTGTTGGCAACCGTTTGGGACACGACTGCCAACGAGTGTCCTCGAATAGGATTTAGATGCTTGCTGTCTCTGGCAATACCAAGGCCCAGATACCTCCAAATAGACTCAGTAGTTAATGTGAGTATGTGTGTGTGCTATTGCGGTGTGCGGTTGCGAAAAATGAAATGATTGTGTTGTGTGTAAACTACAAATGACTTATCTTAAAGAGATTCATCCAACTTTGCCAAGTACTGTGAGTTGTTGAGAGTTCTTATTTTGTTCAATTGCCTAGTCTATACGGTCCTTATAATACCTACTTGTAACAAATAAAATTTTGTTAAAACATTTAAGCACAAGTCCGTGAATCTACTTCTAATTTTCCCCAGAGAAAGAGATAGTTCCACAAGAAAACTAGAAATAGAGCAAGATTCAATGGAAATAGACAGACAAGAAAGCAGATTTGTGTTAAGACCTCAAATATTTAAACAATTTAAAATGACACAAGTAAACACTTCACAATAAAGCTATCCCAAATTCAATAACTATGAATTGTTCAAACCTCGAAGGCTCAAATAAGCAATTTCTTCAAGACAATCCTACTATGCTACCAAAAATTGCTGCATAAACTACCACGTACGAGACTCCATTTTGGCTAGATAATGGATGTCAAAAATTGCATTCAATAGAACCTTCAAAAGACTTAACAATTTCTGATTGAAATACCACGAAGATTCACTTTAAAGATAAAAAGAAGCTATTCTGGTCCCATCAAAATACCAAAGATTTTCTGAACCCCTCTTGACTATTGAATCGTTCAACGGCATGACTACAAGCAGAGGCTCTCTTACAATGATCTCAATAGCAGTTCTTATACGTTGCACAATAACTAAATTCACTACTAAAATGCTCTTAAGGCTTTCATACACAAGCGCTTCTATGGCAAATTTTTAATAGAAAATTTCTATTGGGCATCAAGAACAATATGCGCAATCTAAAAATCCCAAAATTACTTGCCAAGGATGATACTATCTAAACCACTAGCTAAACAATTTAAACAAAATAAAAATAAAACATAACTCACAGGACTATGAAAAAGAAGCTGAAATCTTTTCTTTAGGCAGTCATCTTACAAGCAATCTTTCACAATTTCTTCTTTACAATGCTCTTCTCCCAAGACTCAAAGTGTGTCTCCAAGTGAGAGCTCCAAGTGCTAGCTAGTAGTCTTTCCAAAGTATGTTGTATCAAGTGTGATGTCTTTCTTCTTGTCCCTGAAGCCTTTTTATAGGGTTCAAAAGGTAGTTATATTCAAAATATCTTTGCTAACTTCTCTCCCAAGTAACTTGCCCAACAAGTTAGGAGATTACTTGCCCAACAAGTTAGGTAAGTTACAAAAATTTTGGGTGGTTGTAACCACCATAGAGATAAAAAAGGCTACAAAAAAGGCTACAGTTGACAAGTGTCCCATGTAGTTGCCAAATGACCCATTCAATTGACAAATGGCCTATTCAGTTGCCAAGTGGTCACCATGGAGACAAAAAAGCTGTAGTTGACAAGTGGCCTTTTTAGTTGCCAAGTGTCTTCATGGTACTCAAAATTAAAATTAGTTACAAATATCATAGTTGTAACTATCATAGGAAGTTACAACTTCCATAGGAATAAAAGGGATAATAGTCAAATGTCCCCTTTATATAGGATGTTACACAAATATCCCATAACTTTCTTTTCCTTTTTAAATCATAAAATATTTTATTTAAATCATAGTAATAGAGATAGTAACCATGGAGTTGTTGCATACATGGATAGGTTAATATATGAATATATATGTAAGTGTGAACAACCGAATGCATAAATGGAGTTGCGCTCTCACGTTTTCAACACAAAGCGAGTGTCACGTCATGTAGATAGTATATAATGTAATTATAGTTTAATCATGTAGATAGTATATAGTTTATAGTGTCAACACATAGCCTTGCTTTCCGTTATGTAGTTTGTGTATTGATGCAGAAAAATCATGCGAGGGCTAATGTAGAAGAGGCAGGCCCATCGATGGCTTATGCGGAGGCTATGCAGCAATTTGGTTTTGGAGGACAGGAACACACAAATCAAAAATCTATACAACAATGGAAGGTTGCATGACGCCATCAAAATATTGCAGAGTGCACAACACATCGACAATTCCACTTACTTACACCTGCTGCAATGCTGCACAAGAAACAGAGCCCTGGTCTATCCGAAAATTCCCCCAGACAAATCTCTGTGAAACAAACTCATTCACATGTATGCCAAATACGGAAGCCCGGGCGACGCACTCCAAGTTTTTTGTGAAATTCCTGAACCAGACGTTGTATCCTACACTACCCTAATCTCCTGTTACGTTGCCAACAACTACGTGAGCGAGGATGCAGCAAACGCGGATAAACCCCAACAATTACACCATCGCAACCATTCTCGACGGCTGTGCCAAAACCAAGAGCCTACAAAAGGATGCAGAAAAGCTCTACCTGAAATATTTGTATTCTTGAAATATTTTCCGGAATGGTATTCCAACGCTTCCACTAAAATCCATTTGAGCACCTGCAGTAGGTGTGTAGACCAGAAAGCTACGCTTCACCACCTACAACCCTCCACCATTTGTCGTCAACATTGCCAAAACCCTCCACCATTGCTGCTCATGTCCAATCCATGCTTCGGAAATACCGCGACAATCTCACGGTTTAGCTGGATCAGGGCACAGTATCATTGTCCATTTTTGGGTTGAATTTGCCTTTACGCTAGGGTTTGTCAATAATGGAGGTTTTGCAGGATGATTTGATTCGGACTTATATGATGCTGTTAATAATCACATGCGGCACCGAGATGGAGACGATGATGGCCATGGTGAAGGTGGACATGATGGAGGTGCTGGAATGCTGACAAATTTCTCGTTCTCCGATGGATTCAGAGACCATGAAATAGGTGATGGAGGCGTAGGAGTAGTCTTAATGCTTTCAACCTTAGCATCATCCAGGGATATATCCAGCATCGTCGTCGTCATCGTTGTCATTGATGGCCTATAATGGCTTTGTCGCCAGTAGCTTGTCACCATGTAGGAAGAAAAATTGGAGAAATGGAGTTTGCGCAGAAAGTGTTCGACAGAATGTCTGGAGTAAATGATTTGAATTTGTATAATATCCTAGTCTAGAATTTGGTATGGGATTTTTTCCCACAGTAGTTGAAATTATTAATGATAATTATTGTAGTCTATCAAGATTAAGAAAAATAAAATTTAACAAGAAGCTTCAGCTTCAGAACGGGTTTCCTGCACATGTTTTTTTTTATGGTGGATGACTCCAAACAACATTAACAAAGTATTCAGCACTGGTTGAGCATGTATAGTTCCTTGGTTTAACAAACTGATAACCTAACATCTCACAGTTGTACTTTGAACCTTCTTTGCTTCAATAAGCCATATGCACAGTCTTCTTCATCATCTCTAAGAATATTAGTGCACTAAAATTTCATATTTTCACCATCCGTTGCTTCAAAAATTCAATGTTAAAATTTTGGACATTATAGGTAGATTATCTCTCTCTCTCTTAAATCAACACATAACACACAATGGATGATAAATGGAATACCCTTTCAAATCCTGCTCCATAAAATGGTAGAAATGTACCAACACCAAGATGTTTCAATTTTTGATAAGATAGTCCAACTGTTCCATAAAATGGCCAAAATGTGCCAACAGCAGCCCCATTGCTTCTTGCCCACACACTACTCACACTTCTACGCTATGGCCTGAAATGGCCTAAAAATAGCGATGTGCATTTACACAATGGCCCGAAATGGCCTAAAACTAGCAATGCTACACTATGGTCCAAAATAGCCTAAAACTAGCATAAGTCACCAGTAAGCCTTTGTTCAAGTGGTTGACACATCATTTCTTCGGCATGTTACGCAATGGCCTAAAATGGCCTAAAACTAGCACATGAAAGCATGAACACTTTATACAAAATGCATGTATGCAATACACAAGTTAGCGCAAAATCCTCTTACTTTATTCAAAACTGTTGTCTTTCAATGTTTGCAAAATTCATTATACAAAATTGCAAAAAATCTAACATTTCAAATTTTCAAAAAAAAAATCCCATGCGATCATGTGTTGTTCGCATCGTTTTTGCTTTGCACTCCTACATCATTACCTTCACCTACTTTGTCCCTTGTTGACTCTTCATTTCCTCCCTCCATGAGCGCTACACCCTCACCTAGGGCCTACATCGTAGGGGTGAGGTGGTCAGCTAGGACATCAAATGCAAACTACAACAGAGCATGAACATAAACATTAATGCGGTAGAAAATGACTAACCTGAGAAGGGCCCGCGTCCATCTCAAAGGGTATCTAATCTAAACCAAGCCCGAGGCAATGCCAGACCTCCTCTGCCATGATATCTACCCAACACCTTTTGCCTAGTGCAACATCTAGTGCAGCAGGTCTCTCCCTTTCGACGAGTGTCCATCTTGGTGGCCTCAGAGAAAACAGGATGGTCATGGTCTCCCCTGCGGGAAGGGCCACCTTCTGGTCAGGAGATTTCGTGACTTTGACCTGCTCTTTGAATCTGGTATAGGCTTTAGAAGCGTCAATGGCTTTTACGAATGCTTCATATGTAAATTCCTTCATAGCAACATCTTTGTATAACTTACGATGGACGGCATTTTCCTATTTATACATATATTTATGATTTCTTTGCATCTGCCCCCATTCATAAATCTTGGCGCTGATGTCTCTTAGATCCTGACACTACTGGTCTAGTAGGTCCATCTACATCTACTACTCTATTATTTCATGGGTAGTCTTAACATTCTGACGCACAACTATCCAAAATCGAGCATGGTCTTCCACAGCTCTGCGTCAGTCCTTGTTGTTAGTGTCACGGGCCATGAGGAACTCATTCCTCGACTTGAGATCCTCCACCTCGATCCTCAAGTCGGCCTCCCTCTGCTCTGCCTTCTGAGCTCATTTCCACAGCTCCTCATTGGTACACTTGCACTCCCATAGAGAGCGTGCCGAATGCAAAGCACATTTGTAGACCTCGTCGTATGCACGACGAGACACCTTGGTCACTTCCCATGGGAATGTGGACACAACACCGACTTTCAAAGGTCGTGTCGGGTCCCACTTGAGTCGAGAAGCTACCATGACACAAAGAACACACCAATCGCATTAGCATAGCACAAGTAGCAAACGCAAGAAATTTTAGCATAATAACGCAAGAGCAAACGACACTACTACTTACCCACTTCAGGGTTCACCTGCTAAGGCGATTAATCACGTCATCAACAATCCCCTACATAAACATGAATTTATTAGGGATTTTAGCACAGGACCCCGGGTGAATCGAAGGGGGTCCCATGGCATCGGCGGTAGCACCTGTTGCGTAACCAAACATGTTAGTAATGATCGAAATGGACTATGACAAGGCAAACATATTGCCGAACTCACCAACGTCCGGTTGCAATCTAGCTTCCAACTGACGCAAGACGATGGCAGAAGCGGGGCCGAAAGTTCCTCCTAGGTCCCTATGGACCTCTTCTTCATGCGCTGGTGCCTTCCCTTTAAGGAGACCAACACATTTTTTATTCAAGGGAGGCTTCTCCTCGCCAGTAGGAGGGTTCTCCCTAATAATGAGAGCCCCTACCTTAATGACAGGAGCTCTCTGTCTTTCGACTAGGATCCTTCTCTCTATGAGTGGGGCCCCCGCGTCTTCATTCGTCGTCCCTATCCTAAGGGCCAACACCTCTTCGTCGCCTTCTTCTTCTTCCTCTTTTTCTTCTGATGATCAAAAAATGTGTTTGCATTAGCTCAAAGCAAGTTAGCCTAAGGCAAATGCTATGCTACACCACGCCATCTAGCGTAGCATAGCATAGCTGACTACAACAAATCAAGCATTTAATGGAAGCACTTACCAATAAGGGGTTGCATCCTCTGTAGTTTAAGCCGCAGTCTTTTTCCCTCCCCTTCCCCCATGCGAAGGGTTTCCCCAATCGAAGGAGGCCTCTTTCGCCACACCTTGCTGGCCACAGTCTTAGCCATGAGACGTTCACCCCACGATGCGCTACCGTCCAAGGTGGGGGACATCTCACCCACGATGTCCTAGCCGCGAACGTTGTGGGCCACCCGATCCTTCGTCATTACAAAAAATGACTCCCCGATTACTTCTAGGGGATCCTAGGCTCAGATGGTCCAAAAAATCTGGTGAATCCAAGGTCTGGAAATCTGGTCACGATTTCGCATGACCCAGCCTCCTTTCTCCTGAACCACCAGGAACTTCACCAAGTGCTTAAGACAGCCTATGTAGAAGGTGTAATGGATGTTGGAACGGGACTCTATTTTCATACGGTACCCTGAGATTTCAGCCTACAAGCCTTTACACAGGGACTCGGCCCAGTTGTAATGGGTCCCCTCCTCCATAACCTTGCGCATTATCTAGGCCTGCTCGAGCCCCAGGACCTTTCCTTGGGTGAGCAGTTGGGGGAATGTGTGAGTGCAGAAAGTAGGGTAAATCTCCTTGGCAGGTCCTTTTTTGAGCTTATCCATAGGGAGCCACTTGCACTCCTTGGTGATCCCCAACTACTCCTGAATGTCCTTCTTCTGGAGGGTCAACTCCATCTTGGATTTCGATTCTATTGGAATGCCTTCGATAGAGACACTGAACAGATCCACGAACAGTTGGTCATTGATTTCATTAACCACCTGCATGCCATGCATGTGCAAGTGAAAGCAGTCCATCTTGTCGAAAAAGGATTCAACTAGCGAAAGCATCTTGGCGGCAAGAACGCCCAAGTTCAGGGCCAAGAATAGATCCATAAGCCCCACCTTTTCGATGTTCTAGACCAAGGAATCTGAGGCTCCACCATTGTTCAGCCAACATTGGCTCTTCGCTACTTCCCCATACTTGAAGTAGACATTCACCCCCTGTGCCTCTGCAGTTACCATCGTCACCTCCTGAGGCTCCTTTTCCCTTGCAATAGTTCCACAAAAAACATTTAGCGAAACACACAGAGAATTCAAAATTTGCAAAGACACTTAAGCATATGGCACTTACCGCTCGACCTACTAGCTCAGTATGGCAGTGGGAACTATGGGAGTTCAACCAAAACTTTTTCAACTGTGACTGGTTTGAAGGGTTTTGTCCACTCCCCATCCAACCAGCCCTGCTGCCTACACTAATTGTAGAGGGGGAAATATACGTTTGGGCAGGTGTGGTACTCACCCCCGCATTGCCCAATCACACCCGCCCATAGGTTCTCAGCAGAAGAGAACTCCTGTAGGGCTAGTTGTGCTGTAGCCAGTAGACCCGGTGTGTCATGAATCCCATCCTCGTCGATGAAGAACCTAGTAGAAAACGCGAACTATTAGCATTAGGTCGCTACAGCCAGCATCGCACCAACATAGCAAAACAAGGCTATAAAAAACTCACCTGCTAGCACAATAGACAGTTCCTTAAGGGTTCTGAAAGCACGTCATCATAAAATGTGTGAGGAACAATGTGTTGAAACTGTGGTAGCAACTATACTCGGGCATATCCCAGATCCAGGCCAAGCGCCTTAACCCTATTGGGTGCTGACTGGATCCTTCTCCCCACCCACTCGTGATTGCCTCGTCAGTCAAAAACCTTAGAATGCCTCGACTTGCCCCAGGAAAAATGACTTCTGTTATGCCGGCCGCCTCCACCTCCTCCAAGGAGGACCAAATAATCATGCTGAAGTGGTCAAGGAGGAATTTTAGGAAGCCCTATGCCCCTTTCCTGAACCAAACCCCTCGCTCTCCCATACGTATCTGGGGAGGAGGAGAATTAGCCACAGATCTGCTCACATGACACAGGACCCCTCTAATTTCCAAAATAATCAGCCTGGGTCTCAGTCCCACCATGCACAACACAATTAGCAAATATTAACATCATATCTAAGGGCAATACATGCGCAACGTAGCAACGCCTAGCAATTTATACATATAGCGTAGCATAACCCTCTGCCCACACATAGCGTACAAAAGGCATGAAAGCCTAGCAAGAACATGCAAATAGCCTAGCATAGCAATAGAATAATTAACAACATGCCCTAACAAAGCACATGTGGCACCATCGCATCGCACATGGCCTAGCCCTCCTAAGGGTCCTACATTATGCCATGTGAAGGTCAAGCAACTTAAACTACCCCAACCCCCACGATTATGACAGCCGCGGCGGTGGCAGTTTCAGCGACCTTGCATGCAACTATGGTGTAACATTTATGCATCTGCCATGGCCAAAATGGCGACAGCGGTGATTCAAGGGCCAAAATAACTCAACCACAGAAAACACAGGCACCCAAAAATGGATGCAAAATGAATAGGACGCAAAATGAAAGTAGAGAACAACAGAAGACACAAAAAGAAAAGGCAAAGGAAACATAGTAACCTACTGGGTCAACGACGTGCTCTTTCGCACCGCAACACATGCTTGTGTTGCATGCCCCAGGGTCTTCTTCGCCTCCTCAACCTTTGCAAGCACAAAATGAATCTTAGGATCCATTTTCCTTCTTGTATATTTACTCTCCTCTTCGCTGTAAAAACTTTCCTTGCTAGTTGTTAGCACAATTTCTTCGTGCTCCGAAATCACCTTGTGCTCCGATGTGGGCTTTGCACTCTTACGGTGAGAATGGCAAAATTGTCAAGGTTTAATCCCCACTTATGGTCGTAATGATAAGATAGGGAAACTTGCCGCTCTCTCTCTCCGATTAATGCAGAGTGCACCGTACAGCGTAGCATGCTCACCATGACATCGTAGCACTATTAGCATTAAAGCCTTGACACACTTCAAGCCAAATGTTTACTTTCCCGAAAACAAAAAAACATATTTGTTTTCATTATAGGTCTGAAAAGACCTTAAACTAGTAATCCTGGCAATCGCAGTGCGACCGGTCCGAAAACACCTTAAGCTAGCAATCCTAGCATAGTCGCACTTCTAATGGTCCGAAAAGACCCTAAACTAGCAGTTTCAACTTGTCGCGTTCGCAGTCCGCAATGACGTTAAACTAACAATACCACATTCTTACATGGGTATTTTTTGCATCTTCTTCCACATTAGCAGTGTCGTAATTTTTAACAGTTTCATGTTTTCATGTTAGTAGTTTGCATTCTCACTTCGTGTCTTCATTTCAGCAATTCGTATCTTTGCATTAACGGTTTTGCACTTCTCATACCCACAATCTCCTGTTTCGCATATTATAATTTTGCATGTTAAGATCTTGCATGTTGTAACTTGGTAGTCTGAAATGACACTAAACTAGCAGTTTAGCATTTTCATATCGACAGTTTCACAACTTCACACTTTGCATCGGCAATTTTGCATCTTCAGCAGTCCTCCATTTTCACGCCTTGGCGGTCCGCCATGACCTTCAACTAGCAAACTTTCAATCTTTACATCATCACACTTCGCAAGTTGCATCACGTCACTATTTTGCAAATTTTCGTTACATACAATCTATGTCGACATATGCCCCTTAACCAGGCTTTTATCTTATGTTGGTAGGTCGAGCAAGAGATGGAAATCCATTGCGACCTTTCCACACCTTTAACGTTAGCAGGTCCATAGGGCAAGCTCACGAGACAGTTGAATCCCAACATGATCGATTAGGGGTTGGTCACAACTAGCACCATAGAAGCCTTAGAGGCATCTCCAGACTAGCCTGAGCATCTAATCCAAGCCCTAAACTTAGAGGTCGGGGATGTGATCGAGGACCCTCTCATTGAGATGCCTGTGACCACGTCGAAGGGGAAAGTGAAAACGCTAAAGCTCAGCTCCCTCCTAGACACGCAAATGCACAAAAACGTAGCCAAGATTCTACAAGACAACATCAGCATCTTCACATGGTCGTATAGCAACATGCCAGGTCTGGATCTGCAACTGATTCAACACAACATCGTCCTAGACCCACACATGAAGGCAGTTAAGCAGAAGGCTCGCAAAGTTAAGCCGAAAATCGCACTAGCCGTGAGGGATGAAATCACCAAGCTATACCAAGCTGGTTTCATCCGCGCGGTTGATTACTCAGAGTGGGTGTCCAACATTGTTGTAGTTTCGAAGAAAATGGGGGGAATACGGATCTGTATAGACTTTCGGGATTTGAACAAGGCAACGATCAAGGATAACTTCCCACTTCCAAGTATCGATTAGCTCATCGACACCACGGCTAGTCATGCTCTACTATCCTTCATGGATGGTTTCTCCGGATACAACCAAATCCACCTTAACCTAGAGCATCAGCTATCAACAAACTTCATGGCCCCATGGAGGACCTTCTACTACACCATGATGCCCTTTGGGCTCAAGAATACTGGAGCAACCTACCAGCGAGCCATGACTTACATTTTTAGCGACTATATCCTAGATACATTAAACAACTACGTGGATGATATAGCAATCAAGTCCAAAGAGGAAACTGATCACCCACGCGATCTAGGAGTAGTCCTCAAGTGCTGCCAAATGAACGACTACGCCTCAACCCTAAAAAGTTCATCTTTGGGGTGAAAAATGGACGCATGTTAGGGTTCGTAGTATCAGAGGCCGAAATACGAGTAGACCCTGACAAAGTCAAGGCCATCGTTAACCTAGTACCTCCCAAAAACCTCAAGGACCTACTTGGTTTGCAAGGTAGGGTACAGTTCATTCAAAGGTTTATAGCAAGATTGACCGACAAGTTACACCCCATGCAACATCTTCTAAAGAAAGGGGTGAGCTTCGAGTGGACAACCTAGTGTCAACAAGCCTTCGACGACCTGAAGAAGGAACTCTCACACCTCCCGACTGTGCATCCGCCACAAAGGAATAAATCCTTCTTTATCTACCTCACCACCTCCGACACATCTGTCGCGACACTGCTATGTCAGAAATGAGATGATGGTTCTGAGATACCAGTGCCATGCACTAATAGCGCACAAGGCAAAATACAACGAAGTGGAGAGGAATTACCTTGCCTTAGTATTCACACTAAAAAAGTGGTGGCATTACTTGTTCTGTAGTACAACCGACATCATTTGCAAAAGCAATATACTTCGGGCTATCACTAACAACCTATACGAAAGTAGCAAGATAGCCCGATGGAAGACAATAATCACGGAGTTTGATTTACACTATGTAAGTCAATCGTCGACGAAGGGTCAAGCCATAGTAACCCAACTCACGGCCTCGCCAGTCGATGACCAGGCAACCATAGACCCCAAATTCCCGAACGAGCACATTAGCAATATTGACATTGTCCCATTACATCTCGAAGCCACTCTACACTTCGACGATGCCTCGACCGCACAAGGAGGTAGCGCCACTGCCATCATCACATTCCCTTTTGGGGAAATGCATCCATCCACATATCGTTTTACGTTCCCTTGCACCAAAAATGTGGCAGAGTATGAGAGGTTACTCAGAGGCCTCTTAACTGCCTGGGCACTACACATACAACACCTGGCAATCTGGGGAGATTCACAACTAGTTGTGAATCAAATCACCAAGGTCTACGCTTGTAAGGCTACACACCTGCAACCCTACTGTGGCCTAGCAAAAACCCTACTTAAGCAATTTGCAACCATAGATGTGCAACATGTGCCATGCAACGAGAACACCGTGGCAGATGCCTTAGCTACCCTCGCGTTAAACATTCCATCATACTCCTTGGTAAACCTGCCAACTTTGAGTATCGAATGCGTAGAGCCTATCACTCAAATGAAACACGTGGCCTCTGTCAGTGCTACAGATACCCAGGAGAGGTACACCCACATTAAAACTTACCTATAGCATGGCAAAGCCTCAAGTGGATTGACATCTGTCCAGAGAGATGCAATCTGTAAGCATGCTCGGTAATATGTGCTCATGGGAAATAACATCCTGTGTCAATGTTCCTATGACAGGATATTGCTAGCATGTGTGGGTGGGGAGCAAGCGCAGAAGGTAGTTAATGAGGTGCATGAAAGGCTTTGTGGTGGACACATAGCACCCAGGGCTATGGCTACAAAAATCAAATGCCTAGGGTACTACTGGCCCCACATGGAGTGTGACTGCTTGATGAAAGTTAGGACGTGCAACACGTGCCAGAGATACGCAAATCTCATACATGTAGCACCTGCAGACCTACACCCAACGCAAATCATGTGGCCCTTCCAATGATGGGGATTAGACCTCATAGGGCCTATCATGCCTAAGTCCTCCGCAGGGCATAGTTTCATTATCACTGCCACTGAGTACTTTACCAAGTGGGTGTAAGCTATCCCCCTAAGGAATATGACATCTCAGCAAATCTTTCATTTCATCCTGGACAACATCGTAACCAGATTCGAGCTTCCAATAACTATTGTGATCGATAATGGACCACAATTCAGCAGCACGGAAACCCGAACCTTTTGCAACAATCTAGGCATTAAGCAATCATTCTCTTCAACCTATTATCCATAGGCGAATGGGTAGGTGAAGGCTACATATAAGTCCATCATCAACTTGCTAAAGCAAATGCTTAACAATAGCAAGAGGTGGTGGCACGAGCAACTCCCCTACGTTCTTTGGGCCTACTGAACAATGTGCAAGACCGCGACAAGTAAGACTCCTTACAGACTGGTTTACAAACCTGAAGTTGTGTTGCCTCTTGAGTTGCAGGTACCATCACTCTAGATGATCCTCGCGGATGTCGTGAGCAAAGCCTAGAACAACGAGTCGCAAACCATCGACCTCAACTCAATAGAAGAGGAGCACGCACGAACACTGAGATGCATCGAGCACTACCAAAGTAAGCAGTAGCAAAAGCACCGTGCAGACCTGCATCGATGGCTAGTGCAGAAGGGAGACCTTGTCCTCAAGGCTGTCCATGAGCATGTGAGAAAATTCTCAACCAACTGGGAAGGTCCTTACGTGGTCACTAAAGCCTTTGGGAACGGAGCCTTCAAGCTAGCGGACATGGATGGCAACGAGTCCGCCAATCCAGTGAATCACTCGTACCTCAAGCTGTACTACGTCTGAAGCATAATGGTAGTCGAGCATCGTCCGCTATGATAATAAACTGGCAACAGTAGCGAGCACCATCCGTAATGACATTAAACTAGCAGCATCGAGTAGCGTCCGCAACGACATTAAACTAGCGGCATCAAGCACCATCTACTATGATGAAAAACTAACATGGCCCGTCCGCCATGACAATAAAGTGGCATGTACAGTCCGCTGGGACCTTAAACCGGCACAGTGGTCTGCAGGAACCTCAAAATAGCACATAGTCTACCAAGACCTTAAACTAGGTTCACGTCGCACCCCCAGCATGCACCAACACCAAATATGGTCGAACGAGCATGCATGGTGCTGATGTGTGGGTGGGACATCGTAGCCCCAGAACGTAGTTCACGACACGATGAGAGTATGGTCCAAGACACACGCGACATCGCCATCCTTGGCATCATGCTGACCCTCTAGAGATGTCATATGACATCACACTAGCCCTCTGAACCTACTGTCGCCACAGCCCATCGCCCTGACGGTAGTTCCTTGGCTAGTTCCCGTAGCTGGAGTTCCAATAGTATTGTGGCCTAGCCACAATATTATTACTATCCAGCCCCTTGCCAACGCCTTAGCTCACACAACGTTTAGCTATGTGATAGCTAATCCCATAGCCGAACTGAGAGTGCATGCCATTGGTAGGGATTCCAGAGCATCCGCACTCACAACAACTCCCAGCACCTTCGAGGCTAGCTCCTCCATGCCGGTGCTGCCAAGGCCGTTGCTGGCCTCCCTGCTTTGGACATTGCACACCAGTGACGATGCCCAACAACTTCAACAATGCTAGCAGCTAGCAAGACCTTTGCCCCTGAGGGCATGGCTTACGACAGCAGCAAATGTTACCACGTCACGAAGCGAGTGCCTCGGCTAGCTCAGCTACTTCAGAGTGCAAATTCCATGACGTGCATAACACAACTCGCCATATGGAAAGCATCTGTAGACAGGTCAAAACCTTTCACAGATGTAACACAAGTCATCCTGCGAAGGAAACACTTGTCCTACGAGAGGTTGAAGAACAGCGCCAGCCAAAGATGAAAATGCAAACAAGCCCCTCATGAGCACTCTGACAAGGGACTCTGCTAAACATCATCTTTGCTCTCTGCCTTAACCTCTGCAAAACCAATGCAACACTCTCAAGTACAGCCAAGCGACGTCTCGACACTCACTGAGCGACAACCTCAGCATTTTTCCTGCTGCGGTGTTTTGTATTCTTTGTCAACGTCTATCGAGCTCGTTCTCTAGACATCAACAAAGAGGGGCCAATGAAACACCCCAAAAAATTCGAAGTCATTCTCGCTTCACCAGGCCTTGTAATTTGCACAACACTACGACAGTTCTTCGGGACGAGAATGCTCTAAATTCAAGCCGACCAGTTCAGCAAATTTTCTACTTTAGGTGTAAACAGGCTCTACGAATCATCCTACCTATCCACCTAAGTAGTTTGCCTAGTCGATAGCCTGCTCAGAAATGGTGCGCAAAGTTAATAGTAATGCTCAGGATGCACGAAACAGTTCAACAAGTTTTCTAAGTCACAAAGTTTGCTACGGTACGCTACGCCCCGCTATGTAGCATAGCAAGCTTCCAAAAAAATTGTAGAATGAACTGCTACGCTATGCAACATAGCGTAGCATGGCAACAGCTATACAACCAGCTCCATTGCCGAACTTTAGGTCCTTCAACAATGTCCCTTTCCGTCAGGAAGCGGTGGACCATATCTGCTACTACACTACGCTGAGCTACATGGTGCAGTGAGGCGTAGCAATCCTGTAGAAGAGACAGAAGGCAGCTCAAAGGGCAGAATCAACAAGTTCGCAAGTCTCATAACACAGAAGGCAAATTTTGCACATTGGCAAAGTTTTCGCGACTAAGGCCAGTCGCTACGCTACGCAACGTAGCATACCATAGAAAGCATACAACACACATGTAGCGGAATGCACGCTGAGCATGCTATGCCACAAAGCACAGCAAAGCATGCGGGTACTTGTGTGACATCAATGCACTTCACCTAATTAGACCGTTGGCACATGTCTACAGATGTTGATAATGCAATTACTACATGGCAACCTCATAGTTACGGCATAGCAGGCTCGCATTACAATGGTCATGTAGGTCCAACGGTTATACATGGCACATGCGGTGCTAGCAAGTCAACGTGGGCCTAGGGCATGTGGCATCCAAACCGCCCCTTTCGTGTTCCCTTTAACCCTATAAATACCTTGATGAGCAGCGCTCAAAGGGTTGGACTATCTCTAGACGTTCTAAAACAAGCATTGTAACATTGGGCACTGAGCATTGTAAGCTTTCTGTTTGACACTACAAACAGTTAGCATTTTTAGCTAGAATTTTATTCTGTCTCCCTTTCTACCACCTTGGTAGAAGTTTTGCATTGTTAGCTCCCAAGTCTGTGCCCAAGCACATAGCAGCTTTGCTCTACACGTCCTGGTTACTCTCAGGATCTCTACACTCCCCAACGCTGTGCAGCCGACTGTACCCATCTTGACAGAGCAATCTTATAGCTTCGGAGCGGTGCACTTTTCTAACTGCATTTTACTTTATTTTCTGCTTATTTCTATGCTTCACATTACTTTCTACCTCATTTACTTTTAACACATTACTTCACGCTTTCGTTCCCGTTTTCAAATTATATGTTGCAAAAGGCTATATAGACGCCAATTAAGTCTCTGTCTGATCGACCACACTATTCAGGGTGCCCCATATCTGCTCACACCTAGCACGACCCTCCCATGGGTACAGGGTCGAGACTGTCGCACCCGTCGACCCCTCGGTGTTTTCCAGCCATTGATGTTTTCGGTCGCTACACGTTGTACGGTTGTCAAAACTAGTAGCGGGTTGAAAGTTTACAGCTCTCGTAGCATTACGTTGCTGCGGTTGAGTGGGGAGTTCCACTTACATCGCTAGAGCAGGTGGTAGTGGAGCTATTGGTTTAAGAGTCATGGATGGGTTCGAAGGATAGTATGCATGTGGTGTGTCTCTCCCAGAAGAAGGAGTCCTATAGTACTCCCAAGCTTGGTAGTGACGTTGTGGGGTCACGTGACCAATAGAGTCACTTGGAGAGATTGGTTGCTGCACGTAGTAGCCATATGAATCCGGTTGCTGGTAAGGGTATTCTCGCCTAGGTAGTGGCATCCCCCATGACTGTGGGTATTTCCACTACTGGTATTATTTAATAGATTGTGGCGGAGTTCCACTTGGATAATATGTTAAAGGTTGGTGGAACTGCCTTGGGTTACCTTGGGGATAAGGTAACCTTTCGGGTGCTTGTTATTTGTTAAGTCGTGGGTTGAGTACATACACCACAGACTCTTGTAGATGTGAGATTATCGAGCAACATCCCTTAGGATGGTCATATTGGCATATCTCACATCCACCGTCATTATGTGCAGAATCCACAACCTCTTCAGTGATGGTCATTTTACCCTTACCTTTGTTACGTGCATGGTCCAAATCCCTCATTTTCTTTTTATCTCGTTCACTACTTCACTCCTTAGACTCCTCTACGATTTTAAAAATGATTTCAAATCTACTATCTAAGGAGTCCTACATCTGATCTACCTTAGCCAATACTTCTATTGTTAGTTTTTGGAGCAGCAAGGTTTTCCTATTCACTAACTCTTCAAGTGGTGACTCATCCTCCTCCTCACAGAATCTTACTCCCCTTTTTCGGAGGGAAGGATCGTGATTATACTCTTCCTTGCTTTCTCTCTTACGTAGCTCTCCTTATTCCTTAGCTACTTGCTCCAAAAATCTATGGATTTGATGAGACCTAAGCTCTGATAATCTCCCTTATTCATACATTCCAAGGGTTCTCCTAGTTTTGTGCCTAATTCCATCTACGAGATGGTGGAGTTGATTCTGCTGTGAGTAACCATGGCCCAGGCAACAATGTAACAGTGCATAATATCAGCCCATGGCAGCATCCAAGGGTTCATGAGTTCCTTGTTTCCATCCTTGGATTTGCTTTCGCAAGTTGGACACTCGGGAGTAAGTTTGATACTTATCGTTAAATAGTTCTAGCATCGTACTCCACCTTCAAATGGATTTCGGTTCTAAGGACTAGTACCAACTTTCTGCTTCTTTTATGAGTATCCTTGGGAACAACTTTAGTTTTTTCCACTCATTCTCGATATTCTGCAAGGCACAAGCATCATGAAATTCCTGTAGATGGTTTTGAGGATCAGCATTGTATCCCCCCTCAAATTGTGGGATATTATTCATGTCTAATCTCTTGATCCTGCTATCTTTCTGGTGCCTTATAGGTATTCTAATGACCTTCGTAATGTCTAACATGCTTCAGGTTGCAAGTAGGGGTTCTTCATGGTCATTTCTCTCATAGCATCTATGATGTCTACGTGGTTTCCTACTTTTCCTTCTTCCATGCCTTGATTCTCTAGAATGCACTCATCCTCGCTCTCGACTCTCTCATCGAGGTCTCTCATTTTGTTTACCCTTATCCTCACGGTTAGGTTCCTTGTGACTGCATCCTGATGTTGAAGGAGAGGGTGAATGTGACAATGAAGGTGAAGAAGAAGGAGAACCATCGCCATGATGATGTTTCCTACCTTCTCTTCGGTGGTCCGAGCCCCGATCATGATGACGATCAGAATGCTCACCCTTATCATGTGTCTGTGTTCCCTTGTTGAACACTTGGTGTTCGTGGGGATCAGAACTAGGGTTGTAAATCATGGAGCTAAAGTTCTGATACACCACCTCCTCACCATCGTTAAGAGGAGGAACATTATTTTTTGGAGAACCTATTGAAATAGGTTCACCACCCTCAATTTCGCTTATGACGGATGGAGCGTTATGGGATCCTTTGCCCTTCAAAGATGTGTGGTAACTCTCCTGCCATAAGTCTCGTTGACATTGCGCTTCGGTGGGATGGTAGTCTGTTGCATTGTAATCACTTACAACATACTCAGCATATAATTGTAACATGTCTATTCATGCAAGGGCATGAAGGAGCATGTTGGTGGTTGCTCTGTCTAGAGGCAACACTATGTTACCCTCCAAGTCTCTCCAACGCAGTTGTTCGTCTTGATGAAAGACAGGTAAAGTCAAGTATATATTCATCCTGATGAATATATACCACACTAAATTTTTGAGGAACCGGCAATCTTTGGTTATGTGTGTTATGTCGCCGACTGTCTCTTGTGTTGTTCCTAGGCAGTGAAGTGTTTTTGTTCGAAGAAGAAGACATTTTAGTCTTGTTTCGGTGTGTTTTTTACCGTTATGTTATTTTTTTCATTTGATTAACCCTAAGGGTTTGTTTTAGCTTCCCAACGATATGGATGATCTCCTATGTTCTACGTAGCGCACAAACAACTAAGTCCCTGGCAATGGCGCCAATGATGAGTGGCAAGGTACCCCTACACTCAACCATACGAATATGAGCGTGCACGTGCGATCTAGTCGAACTCTAAGGACTAAGTGCTTATGCGCCCTAATGGAATACTTCAGGTTAATCAATCGTTGTCTTCCCAGACTTACTTGTATTGTCATGGTTGTATGGTTAAGTAAGTCCGAGGTATATGATTTTTATGTCTTTTATCTTTTTAATGCCTATGCTAAGAGGTGAAGGGTGAAGAGACTAAATGACTAACTTTAATTAACTATTCACTAACTAAGTTCTAAGTATCCTAGCATTAATATCCATTCCCACTTACCGTACACACCTTGAACCAATGAAATGCCACTGGGATTACCAAACACTATTCGTTACTGGGTTAGCAAGCATTACACACATGCTCGAAGCGGTCGTACTGAATGCACTTAACTAGGAGAGTAAAGGGTTGAGAGAGATTAATTATCTAAAAAAGCATTTAAATATTTAACATTAATTAAATCCTATTTATCTTAGTCCATGCACTACAAGGTTTATCAGAAAATTCGTCTTTATTTCCATACACAAATGTGTGCTCAAGTACAATTTTTTTGAATAAAGATCCATTCACTTTGAGACTCTTACTGCGGGCACATGGAAATTATTCTATCTCTGGAATGGTAAAACTACTAGAGTTTAGCTAAGGGTCTAGATCTAGATTATCTTACAAGGGAAAGCCGCCTCTTCTTTATAGACAAGGCGATGGGCTACGATATCACGTACACGATATCGCAGGGGCCAACGCGATATCGCGTACATGATATCGCAGCCCATGCGATATCACATACCATCAGTGATATATGGGAAACTAGTGGTGTATAACCAAGGGATTGTGCAGTCCATCTCTCAAATGTGCAGCCATAAGATTAGTCATGGAGGAGATGCTCTATCCTAGTTCAAGAACGAATAAGTGTTTTTACCTTTTTATTTTACAATTTTTTATCATTTCCTATTTCTTTTCATTTTTTTTAATTCTTAATAAATTTTTCATTTCCTAACATTTTTCTTTTCTTTTCTTTATACTTTTCTCTTTTCTTGAGTCATTTTCCTTATGTTTTATAAATTTATTTTATGTTTTGTTAATAATATTACCATGTCATGATGTAGAAGTCAATGTTATGTGTTGGGTTTTTTGTGCAATACTATTAAGATGATTGAGTAAGTAATTGTGTAAAGTAGTGATGCCACCTTGTCCATCCCTCTAGTTCTCTAAATAAAAGGTCTTTATCATGAAAACAATTTGATTCTTCTTTTATGAAACTGAAATTCATTAATGATCATTATACCTTGAAGAAAGAGAAAACAACCAAGTGGGAATGACAAATGATGTGACCTCAAGGGGACTTGTTAGATTTCCTTTTTGACTTCCTTCATGTGGTTTATAGCTCCTCTTGGAATGTATCATAACTCCTTCATCAACCAATAAAAAGGAAGCTATGTCTTTGCATGGTGTGATTCCCATTTCAAAAAAAATATTTAAAATTCAAAAAGAAAAAAGAAATAAAGGAAAATAAAAAACATTAAAATAATAATAATGAGAATTCAAAGCACACCCCTTAGACACAATAATGCACTACAAGCACTAGTTATGGGCCTAGAATGACATGTTACCCATGCCTAAAGGCTCCCCTCTAACTAAGGCCCTTCTTCTCTTCTTCTCTTTTCTTCTCTTTTTGAGGTGTTGATTGTTCTTTGAGGTGGTTATGGACTCATGGTGGTAGGCAAGAGGAAACACATCAATGCAAGGTCATTGTTAGTTATATGGACTTGGTCTAAAACTTGGACGAATAGGTATGTGAATCATTTTAATCACATTTGAGACAAGAACCTATTGTGAACATGATAGGCACCTTACATCCTAATCTCCGCAATCCCTTCTCATTCCATTGTTCACCTCACTACTACATAAAATTATGAGCCTTTTGGTTTTGTGTAGTATAGTGAAACATCATAAACATGGTAGTTGTATGTTATTTGGAATAAAGACATGATCTACATTTAACTTCTAGGGTGCCCACAGACATCTATAGAAGTAGTTATGCAAGGGCATTAAAACAAGAGCCTACTTTGGGAAGGACCCACTCACATAACTTTTGTTAATCACAACTTTGAGCTAACCTTTATATATTTTAAAATATCAATGATGGTTTCTCTAAATTTTATGCATGATTTTAAGCCTACTTCTCATAAATATTAATTAGTTTTTCCTACTTCTCTATCTCAATATCCTTCAACTTCTAAAAAATTTGTTCGCCATGTTTTGCATTGGACCTTGGGTTTTCATTATTTGAAACTTGTGTGGTTTTAGAGTTACACTTGTTAGGCATGGGGCCTAGGGATGTCTGCTTTGAAATTTTTGAAATGTTTTCTAACATCCTATTTTCACACATCATGGTAACTAATAGTAATTAACCAACATAAGTCGAACAGCTTGATGATTTTAGTTACCTCATAGCCTTAAGCATAGTACGCTATCATCACCTTATACTTAAATGCAAACTAAAGGATCCAAAAAGGGTTAATTATTAATGAAAATTTACCAAAGCTAATCGTGATCCTTTGGAGACTGCATTTGATGCTAAAAGAAACACCTAAGGAAGAAGGTCTTTTTCCAGGCACAAAAACGAAGCCAAGAGAGGGATAACAAAGGATATGCCCATGGACAAATCATAGCACATACAAGATAGTAGTTCAAACATCACATGTTTACTAGATCCATGGGATGATGAGAAGAAATATTAGCCCATCCTTCAAGAATGTTCTACATAACTAGAGAAGCATTGACATAACAATTAAGGTTGGAAGCTTGCCACCACTAGCAACAACAAGAAGAATCATCTTAAACGGATTTCCAAGGACATCTACAAATTTTGTAATCTTCAATGTCTATCCATTATTGTTGGCACTTTGTCATTTTGTATGCATCCACTTGAATAAGATTTTGTAATGTGACACTCAGAGTTAGTTAGTAGTTAGCATCAATAAATAGTTCCATGATTCCCAATTTTTTGTAAAGGAAGCTAAGTCCTATCCTATTAACTCAAGGACAAGATTTTACTTAGTTGTGAGGGTATGATGAAGCATCAATTGGCTGCATTGGTGAGATTGCATTGGTGTAGCCACTTCGATGCAATCACGTTGACACAACCACTTCGATGTAGCCATGTCGACATAGCTGCTTTGAGGCAGCTACTTCAAGGTAGTCACCTTGACATTGTTGCTTCGAAGCAACCACGTTAATGGGTCACCTCGACGTAGTCGCTTTGAAGCAACTACATCAATGGTGCTATGTTAACACAATCACTTTGAAGTAGCCACGTTGATGCAACCTCGCCAATGAAATCCCATCGATGCATGTAATGATGCGTTGATGTGGCCTCATCAATGCAATGTCTATTTTCACCCATAAATACATGTGCTCTATGTATTGGCATTCTTTTGTCAATAAAGCAATGAAACTCTTGCAATTTTATTCCATAGTCTCAAAAAATAGTCAGTGAGCACCTGTGGTGTGGATTTGAGTTAATTATATAGCATCTAAAGAGAGTGGCAATGTACCTAGACATATTCCATGAATGGCAATAAGATCAAGATTTATTCTTATTCATTGTAGCACTCTGACTTATATTAGATTTACTTTCCATGCAATTTACTTTTCATGTACTTAGTTAATATTTATGTTTCCATGCATATTAATGAATTGGTAGAATGAGCACAACTAGTTTTGAACATAAACACATATTTACTTAGTAATCTTAATAGCATTACTGCTTGGTTCACCTAGTAGCATAGTGCTTAGTAATCCTAGTAGTGGATACGTAGGTTTAGGACATGTACAACAAGTTGGAAATAGACACTCATCACCCATAGGCTACTTTATACTTTACTTTTTGTTGTTAATTAGTATAAATAATTGATTTCTTTATTATTATTAGGAGTAGCATAAGGCTAAAAAACATCAAGAATCATATGCCTCACTCTAGACTAAATCATACATGACAAAGCTACCACTAGTCCAAGTGGGAAGATAGAGAACTGTGATCAAAGAATAATGATCTAGATTACACAACTAGTCCCATCCATGGAATTCAACTGGATTGTGTGTGAACACTTGTGATTTGTATGGTTGGGCGTAGGGGGTACCCACCTACTCATTAGTAAGCAATCCAAAATTTCTAATCTTGATATCTTTTCTATATAGAATGTTGGATATGTGACAAAAGAGGTCATATGGCCTCTAAATTTCCTAGTGCTTGTAGGTTACAAAAGAAAGAGTCTATTGACAAAAGGATAACAAGGAACCTCTTTACAAGTTGGGATAATGAAGAAGAAACTTATGATGGTCCCAAAGATTCACATCTTCTATGCACGGCCTTGGCAAATTAGGAGCCCATCAATGATCCACTCTATGATGATGAAGTTAAGGAAGATGAGAATACTTTGGATGAAAGATATGAGTTACTTTGTAATGAGATAATCTCCTTTTAAAATTTATGCATCAAAATGAAAAAGTCTTTACATAGTAAGAAAGTAGAAATAGTTGAAATTTATACTAAATGCTCTAATCTTAAGAAGGAGAACTCAGACATAATGACTAAGGTTCAAAAGCTAACTTTGGTTATTGAGAAGATTAACAAGGAATTATCAAATGTAAAACTTAGTAATGAAAGTCTCCCACACTGAAACATCATCAAGTTTAATAGATGATGAATCATATTTTCAATAAGCTCTGATATCAAAGTGATTCCAATATCGAGTATGCAATATTGTGGCCCAAGATGCAATATTGAGCATTCAATATCACAGGGTTACTCCTGAGCCTATAAATACAGCCCTTGGGCACATGATTCGGGGGTAGTTTTTGTAGTCAAGTAGTGAAACTCTTGCAGCTTGTTCATTTGAGAGTTAGAATATTTCCCAAGTGCCTGTAGCAAGAGGTCTAAGTCTGATTAGATCTTTATTCAATCATTGATGTACCTAAACACACCATTGTGTTGGCAAATAAAGATGAGCTCTTTAATTCATCCTTGCAACACTTAAGACTTTCTTTTTTTATGCATTTACATATTGTGATTTCATGAAGTTTACATTGATGTTATTCCTTCAACAATTAATTTTGGTTAATTAAGCAACCAATTAAAATACACAAGCATGACCCCTTCGAACATACATGTGACACTTGGTAGCTCAAAAATAGTTAGTGTTTAAGAACCTAGCAATGTTTACACAAAGTTCAAGATGTGTCCAGGAAGTGGGGACAGTTACTTGTATTAGGCAAAATTAGACAATAGTTTACTTAGCACTTAGTTACTCTTACTTTTATTCTTGTTTAAGGTGATCAATTGATAAAACATAGAATAATAAAAATTCTTATACCTTAGTTGCACTTAATCATACACTTGCATTTCATAAGTGAGACTAGGAAGACAATGAACGAACAACATGAACTCACCATTTAGCTCTAGCATACTTGGTAATTAAAGTCTACAAAATTTGACTAGATCGCATGTGAATGTCTATGATTCATATGGTTGGGTGTAAGGATACCTTGCCACTCATCATTAGCACCATTTCTAGGGACTTTAGTTCTACGTGTGCTATCTAAACTTAGTGAAACCTAGTAACCTCGTTGTTTGAACCCTAAGAGTCAAATCTTACAAAAAAATTATTATTATTATTAAATTGAATCTTAATCATACATTGCATATAAATTCATTAACATAAAATGTCTTCTCCTCACAGGAGCCTATCCCTGCCCAGGGTAGACTAAGTGCCTCAACAATATTGGATGGTATATGCTCATCCCAATGACTATGTACCAGACTTCACCTTCATCTTGCATCAAGATGAAATGTTGTGGTGGTCTAACATGGAAGGCAACATTGTGTTGCCACCTGATCGATCTGTTCCAGCTATGCTCCAGCTAATGGTTGCACAACATGGACTTTAGCATCTTCATGGGGAGTACGAGATGCGAGATCCCAATTCAAGGGATTATCATCCCATTGAAGCACAAAGGTTAAGGGATCATCAACTACAGCACCAACATGATCTTTTAAAGCATAAGGGGTCAAACACTTTTCCATCTTCGCTTGGCCTATTGGATGGAGGTGAACACTTCTTTGAGGGCTTTTTATTTGGTGATACTCCTCTATTTGACTTTGTTCAAGGGGCCCTCAAACAGAACATGCAATTCACAATTCATAATTTAGGTTCTGGTCAGAATGAATCTAATGACAAAAATGCATCTGGAAGACCAAGTCATGATAAGGGGGCAAAAGGAGGTCATGATCATCAAAGAAAGGATGATATGCATCAACATGATGCAAATCCTCCTTCCTCTTCCCCTTCATCATCATCTTCTTCTTCATTCGGCTCAAATCGTGGCCATAGAGGTCATGACCATGATGGAGGTGATCGATGGGACCAAAACAATAGAAGGAACCATTGAGACAATCATGATCAAAGGCATCGGTGATCCAGAGAGACCCACCATCAAGAAAAAAGGGTTAGTAGAGAACATCGTAGGCACCATCACTATGACCTTGATAAACCTCTACTTCCCACTTGAAGCATGTTAAAAATTGTAGAGGCCATGAGGATTCCAACAAGGCACATAAAGGATAGAGAATAAAGAGGCTAGACATGAACAACATCCCTTACTTTGAGGGAGGCTATGATGTTGTTCTGCAAAATCATCTCCAAGCCTTCCAGGATGCATGTGCCTTGCAGAATATTGAGAACAACTAGTAGAAGTTAAAGTTATTTCCAAGGACACTCATTAAGAAAGTAGAAAATTGGTACCAGTCCTTGGAGCTAGAATCAATCTGATGATGGAGTATGATGTTAGAATTATTCAAAGAAAAATATCAAACATACTCCCAAGTATCCAATTTGAGGAAGTAGATCCAAGGGTGGAAACAAGGAAACCATGAGTCCTTAGATAGTTCTATTGGCCTATACTATTCTCTGCTGCATAAGTGTCCTAGCCATGGATACTCTCAGTTGGATCAACTCCACCATATCATGGATGGGTTATAGTCTCAAACAAAGAAAATCCTTGGCATCTATGCTTAAGGGAGATTGACAGAGTTAAGCACCTATCGAATCCAAAAGTTAATTGAGTAGGTAGCCAAGGAGGAGGGTGAATTGAAAAAGCGAGAAAGTGCAAAGGAATGCATTATGAACCCTTCTATCCACAAAAGGGGGGTTTGATTATGTGACAGTGAGGATGAGTTAACCAAAGATGAGGTGGATAATTAGAAAACCTTGCCACTCCAAAAATTACAATCTGAAATCACGACTAAGGTTGACCAAATATGGAACTCCATGAATAATAAGTTTCAAGTTGTCTTAAAAATTGCTGAAGAGTCCAAGGAGCAAAGTGATGAGCATGTCTGCTGAAGACATAAGGAAGATGAACGTGCCATATCCAAGGGTAAGGGTACGATGGCTACAATAAAGATGGTTGCAGATAAAGACTTAGATGATTATGGCAGGTGTGACATCTGTTAATATGAACATCCCAAGGGATGTTTCCCAATTATGTCACACTTGTAAGAATTTGGGATGTATGCCTTACATCCACGACTTACACAAAGGTAAACATCTAAAAGATTACTTTATCCACAAGGCAACTCTCAATAGTTTTACCAACCACAACAGTACTATCAAAGTGGAACTCCACCACAACCCCATGAATTATACCAAAAATGGCAACAACCACAATTGTAGATGTTGGCACCTCCAAGACAGTAGTATCCTTACCAACAACCAAACCCCTATAGTTACTCTATTCAGCAACCTTCATCTCCACAGGACTCCTCTGGTCATGTTGCCACTTACCAACCTCACCACTACCCTCCTGAAGTGTACCAACCATCCTCTCCAAAGAGAGATGGCACCTACTATCCTCCTGCTCCTCATGTCCCTACACCTACTCCTTCATCTCCTGCATAGCTACCACCTACTCCATCCATGCAGGGTGAATTGCTTCCCTAACCACATTAAAGAAATGCTACAAGGGTAGTTAATCTGCAACCAGTTAACTAACCAAGTGGGTCGAAACAATGATCAAAGAAAAGACCCTTCTTTCGACCTCATAGTCCACCAAAGCTCACAAACAGATCAGTGGTTGGTAATTTTGCTCCTCCACCTTCCTCTATCTCACCTTTATCTGAGTCCCCTTCAAACCAAAATCTTTCTCGTTCCATATTGTAATGTTGACCCATGCTATATCTGATTGGATTTGAGCTAGTAACCTACCTAGGAAGTTAGCTAATCCTGGGTGTCCCTTAGTATATTTACAAATTGCTAGGAATGAGCCTTGTAAAGCTCTTCTTGACTCTGGTTCTAGTGTTAATCTGATCTTGCATGAGATGTACACGATGTGGAACCTTCCTCCCTTGAAGAAGAGCAACATCCGACTTGAGCTAGTAGACCAGTCCACCACTGTTCCATTGGGACTAGTAGAGGACATCATAACCACCGTTTGTGGGTGGTCATATCCTACCAACTTCCTAGTAATCAAGGTGGAGAACTATAAAGGGGACTTCCCAATTATTATGGGAAGGGCATGGTTAAGCACCGTTGATGCCAAAATGGGCATTAGATATCTTTCATTAGAGATATTTAAAGAAAATGAATTTGGAAAGATCGAGAAGAAGAGGGTTCCATGTATTGCGTACAATGATTTAAGGTGTCATTGTGTGCAGAAGTTATGGTCAGTGAAGCGAACATCTATCTTTGCATGCAAGTAGTGTGCACCAGAAGCTGAAATCCAAAGATGTCTATATGCAGTAGCCATAAAACAAGAAGGCACCTAGTGGCTGATAGCTAATTCTAGCAGTAGCAAATTGTGCATGGAACCTACTGAGGGCCTAATGTATGAATATGTTACAAGTATGGATGAACTCAAGCAAGTTTATCACCATCTCTCTAAGGGAGTAAATGATGGTATCAATTGGGGAGAGCTAGACATTCCTAATAATTTCAAACAAGTACCCCTTGGATTAAAAACATTACCAATCAGAATGGAGTATGTGTTCTTGAAAAATGGAAGCCTGATCATTATTAATGTCAAGCTTGCTGCAAGAAAAAAGAAGATGTTGATGAAGGTTGTGGAAAAATGGTCAGTAACCTTTGCCTTGTCATATTCCATGCTCACTAGAATTAATCCAAGAATATGCCAACACCAAATATACACTGACCCCATCATTAAGCCAAAATGATAACCATAGCAATGTTTGGATCCCAAATTAAAGCAGATTGTCAAGGAGGAGATTAAATAACTCCTCAAGGTAGGATTCATCTACCCTGTCACAGATAATGGGTGGGTCAGTCCACTTGTAATTATGCCTAGGAAAGGAGGCAAATGGCATGTATGCATTGACTTCCAACTACTTAATATGGTAACTTTTAAAGATCATTTTCTATTGCCTTTTGTTGACCAAGTACTACACACCATTTCTAGGCACAACTATTACAACTTTCTGGATGGTTATAGTGGCTATAACCAAATCCAGATTGCACCAAAGGACCAAGCAAAGATGACTTTTGTAAGTCCTTGGGGAACTTTTGCTTATCATTAGATGCCATTCAGTCTATGTAATGACCCAGCTACATTTTAACGACTAGTCCTTAGCATTTTCCAACAATAAATCAGTAGTGGGGTAGATGTCTTCATTGATGACTTTTCTACCTACAGAGCTACGTTTGAGCAAGCACTAGACCATCTTGAGCAAGTGTTGAGGAGATGTGTTGAAACAAACCTTTAACTTAATTGGCAAAAGAGCCATCTTATGGTCTAGGAAGGCACAGTCTTGGGACACCATGTCTTAAAGGTAGAAATCGAGGTGGACCTGAAAAGATAAGGATCATCCAAGGAATAACATGTTAATTGGAAATAATCAAAGAAGTGCAGTCATTCCTTGATCATACTGGCTACTACCAACACTTCATTGAGAATTTTTTCAAAATCACCAAGCTGTTGGCTAAATTAACAAAGAAAGATGCATCATTTATCTAGACCCCTGCATGTGAAATAGCACTTCAGCAACTGAAGCAAAAGCTTGCTAAAACCCCAATTCTACAAGCACCTAATTGGTCCAAGCCATTTCATGTGATGACTAGTGCATCAAATTATGCTTTAGGGGTAGTGCTTACGCAATTGGATGATCAAAAACATCTATATTACATTCACTATGTAAGTTGAAATATCGTAGGTGCACAGCTGAACTACACCACCATGAAAAAGGATTTGATGACAATGGTGTTCGCATTAGAAAAGTTTAGGCACTATATGCCTGGCTATAGAGTGTTCGTGCACATAGATCATAGAGCCATATGGTTTTTAATGAATAAACCAATGGTGAGTCCCCATGTTATATAGTGGCTCATGATTTTACAAGAGTTTGATTTCACAATGGTAGATTGAAAGGATGTGGAAAATTTGGTTGCTAATCACTTATCATAGCTAAGATGGGATGACAAGAAGAAAGAAATCCCCTTATCTGATCAATTTCCTGATGAATCTCTCCTTGCCAAGGCTATTAATGCACAAATGTCCAATGAACCAAAAGGGTATGACATCATCCTCACTTATCTACTAAAGCAAGAACTGCTGCAAGGGCTAGACACCTAGCAGAAACAATAGTTTTTTCACCAGGTTAAGTATTTCATGGAAATCAATGGGAATCTTTACAGAGCATGTCCCAACAGCCTAGTACGCTAGTGCATCCCTGACATGGATCAACTACGCATTTTCCAGGATGACCATGAGGGCCCTTGTGGGAGCCATTATGCTGGGAGACACATGACCATTAAAATCCTCAAGGCAAGATATTATTTGGGGCATTGACTTTATGGATCCTATCGCACCTTTGTCAAATGGAAAGGCATATATAGTAGTCATAGTTGACTAGTGCACTAAGTGGGTAGAAGAAGCAACCATCACTGACTGTACATCCACTACTGCTACTCAGTTTGTACAACAGAATATCATAAATAGGTTTGGTATACCTCATGCATTAATTTTTGATAATGGAACTCATTTTATAGGTGCCACTTTCTAAAAACTTATGCAGTGCTTGGGGGTTGAGCACAAACTCACAACACCTTATCACCCTCAAGCTAATGGTCAAGTTGAGGTTACTAATTGGGAGATTACAAAAATTCTAACGTGCATTATTAGCAAATACCGAAGGGACTATAGCACCAAATTAAACGATGCCCTTTGGGCCTATCACTCCACATGGAAGCTTCCCATAGGTTATTCTCCCTATGATCTCATGTATGAAAAACTACCAACACTGCCCATCCAATCCGAGCTTTGTACACTCTCTACAGCCTGTGACCTTGACCTGGATTTAAGTCTAGCACAAAAAGAACGATTAATGAACCTCAACTTGCTAGATGAAAATCGGTTAATGGCCCTATCATCCAATGAAACACATAAGGCATTCAACAAGAAACATCATGACCTCAAAATAAGGAAAGTTAAGTTTCAACTAGGAGACAAAGTTCTCTACTAGAATCTTGCACATGTGCCTTAACGAACCAAATTTTAAACGTTGTGGGAAGGACCTGACATTATTGATGAAACTTTTCCATCTGGGGCCATGATTATTTATAAACCTAATAGCCTATATAAGAAACAATTAGTCAACACCCAACAACTGAAACCTTTCCATGAAGCCAAGCCAACCAACTCAATAGACACCTCACCAAATGGACAACCACGCCTAATCTTTTGGATCTCCCCCTTTCAACTTAATCATGGGGGAGATGGCCATCCATACTAACACTTTACATAGCTTCTTAGTCTTTTGGAATTTTTTTTAGTTTTACACATTTTTGGTTTTACAACTTTTTGTTTTCATATTCTTTATTTTACATCTTCTTGTTTTTCAAGTTATTGATCTTTTCTAGGTTTTTTTTACACTATTGTTAATATATTTAATATTTCTTGAATACTTTTTTACTTTCTTTTATATTTTCTTGTGTTTGGCGTGATTCTCTACTCTTTTTGCTAATAAGGTGTCAGGTACAATGGTAATGTGCTACTCTATGGTGGTATGTTTCATTTGTGATTTCATTGTTGATGTCTAGTTTCTGACTTTGAATGTCATTACTAATGACTAGGACATGGTTTCTTTTCATGTAATAGGCAGTGAGTCCACATCATCCATCCATCCATGCACTTTATGGTTTTCCTTGTTTTGGAAATGTGCAATCTCTTTTTCATTAATGCAACCTTAATAAATTGGTAACTTGTGTAGTTTCTAAAATTGGAAAGGAATCAAAGGATTGGATAGGGTGTGGCTTCACAAGGATGTGGTATTCTTCGTGCTTTTCCATTTTCCTGTGTGCAAGAGTATTCTCATGAGCTTCTCACCATTCTGTGTCATTCCACAATAGGAAGTCAAATAAGTCCTTGCATGGTGTGGTCCTCATCAAAAAAACAAGAAGATGAGGATTCAAAGCATACCCCTTGGACAAAATGAATGCAAAAATGCATGGGTTTTTGCATGGTGTGGTTTCCATTCAAAATAAATAAATAAATAAATATGGGAATTCAAAGCACACCCCTTCGACTAAATAAAAGGGCTACAAGCACTGATTATGGAACTTGTCTTATCTCCTCTAACTAAGGCCCTTTCTCACTTCCTACTTTTTCTCCAATTTGGAATGATGGTTGTTTTGTGGGAGCAGTCTTGTGTCTCAGGGGATGGACTAGTCTTAGAATGTTAATGTGAAGTCACTAAAAGTGGTTGGTTTTGGTCTGGACTAAGGATGAATGCTACCGAGTCATTCACAAACTCCACAAGGAACTTCATGTGATCATAATAAGGAACTCCATTCCACTCTCTCTCTCATCCATCTATGCTTTTCATGCCTCACCTCACTATCAGTTTCATGTTTTGATTTGATGTTCTAGTTTGATGTGTTGGGTTTCTCAATCTATTACTTCTAGGTTTTTGTACTTAACCTTCCATAACCATTAATCATCCATGGTGTCCATGGACTCCTTGGTTTGAAGTTATGCAAGGGCATAAAAGGCCTATGCCTAATTTGGGGAGGACCCACTTGCATATCTTTTGGTTTGGTTAAGTTAAGTTCTTTAACCTTAGACATTTTTACAATCGAAGTCTTTTTATTTACCCCATCAATGTCATCCAATTGTACACATATTCACAACTATTTTTAGTGAATTCCTTCTTTTTATTGTTGTGAATTTCTATACCCTCTTTCTAGTATTCCTTGTGTTAAGATTTTTTTAAATTTTATGGACCGCTTCTCTTACTTAACCCATTTGTCAATCTTCCCACTAACATTATCAAGCAAACAATCTACCACAATCACAACTTAGCTAGATAAAATCACTAACCAGATAAGGTATTCAAGTGCTCTATGTTAGAATTTATATACTAATCCTTGATTTTCTTGTGATTTCAGTGGAGAGCATGGACTGGAAGCAAGACTATGTTCACCAAGGAGGATGCAACAATATCACTCATAGGAGATCATTCATGACTGAAACACCATGAAAATTACGAGTTGGCCTCAGGCAAAGATTCGCAATTCCAGCAAAAACGCACATCAGATTGGTTCAAAGGATGGGCTTACGCTCTATTACGCACGACAGCGTGATGAGCATAATAAGCTTCAAGACAGTCGTAGGCAGAGTTCAGAAAAGCACAACAGGTTGGCATTTTTTCTTGCAGTTCATGGATAACTTGCCTTTACGCTCGCTACGCGACGGTGCGTACCATAGCGTATGTTGTCAAGTTGTACATTGCTTATACGCTTCATTACGCGCAGCTGCGTAGTGGGCGTAACTTGTACATTATTTACGCTTCATCACACGCAGCTGCGTAGCGAGCGTAAACCACGCATTATTTACGCACTCATTACGCGCGGTTGCGTAGCGGGCGTAAGTTGCACACTTCACGCTTCGTTACGCTCAGTTGCGTAGTGAGCGTAAATTCCACGCTTCGTTACGCACAGTTGCGTAGTGAGCGTAAAACAATTTTGAGCTTATGGCTTTTACTTTAGATTACGCTCATGCACGCAACACAACGCGAATGAGCGTAATACTGCCTAAATGCAGCCTAAAGTACGTTCAGCATATGCCTACTCTTCACACGCACAACACGCAAACAAGCGTGTTGTGAGTAGTTACAGTCTGACTTAAAAGATCATGCCAGCAAGGCCCGCAATATCCGGGACCCACATCATCAGGGTTGCGCCTTCCCCGCGAAGTGTCGCGGCCTATAAATACCCCAGTTGACAAAGATACAGGGGTCGGTTGGCAAAAAATTCGTGTTAGCAAATTTCTGAGCACCAGAGCACTTAGCACTTTGGAGCAGAGATACAGAGAACAGCGCTTTGGCAATTGTGGACCTCATCACCTTACAGCCGAAACAGAGTACAGTTCAAATTGAGTACCGGTGACAGGAGCAATCTTTCTGCTGAAACGACTCTATCAATCAGAAACAGTTGATCGGTAAACGTCAAAGCTTGGCCCGCCTTGCATCTCAGCTTAGCCCACGAGGTAGATCGGACTTCTTTTTAAACCGTTTTGCTTGTTGTTCTGTGCTTGTTTCACATCCTATAATCGGGGATTCCCCAGTGTAATTTCATCATACGAAATATACATTTGTAAGTGAAAGCGCGGATCTTGAAGCTACGTGTTTCTCTTTTGCCAGCCTCCTTTCATCGTGTTTAGCATTATCGCCGTCGCAATCCGATCACATCGCTTTCCCTTTGTTTTACCATTCTTCGAAACAGATCGCTTTCTCTCTGCGTAACTCTCATCGTTTTACTGACCCGTAAGTCCCTGTCTGATCGACAAGACCGTTCAGGGCGCCGCGGATTCATTTTTCCAGCATAGCCCTCGCGCGGATCCGTGGCTAAAGCTGTGTACGCCGGAATCTCGGTCGGTATTTCCAGCTGCCAACGTTTTCTGTCGTTACAGTTTTCTAGCGCTATAAGGAGGGCCTTCAGGCTCCGATCCGAATATTTTGGGTAACCCTGTTAGAGATCCATACCCTAAACCATAGACGTGATACCTCTAGGGAAGTCTATGGTTAATCGCATGGTATAGGTCGGTCGCAAGGACGATTTCTTTGAAATCCTACAGGGTAGAAAGCCTTTTGTGCATTTGTTGCCAGCCATTCGCTTTTAGATCCGATCTGTCGCCAGCCATTCGCTTTTAGATTCGATTATCAGTTACTCTCGATTGCATTGATCAATGGATTCTTTTTACTCAAACACAACCGCCATGGTTACCCTCGATCTGGGTGTTGTGCCTGTGAATCCTACAGTTGCCACAGGACCAGATCCTGGTGCGATGGGACCCCAGGGACCCTTGCGCCGATCATTGAGGCTTCAGGGGAAAGAGCCTATCTTTCTAGCCATAACCCCTGAAGAATACAATTTTATATGCGTTAAGATCCAGGCGAGGCTGGCTCTTAGCCGAACCGAGCGAGAGGCAAAGCGAAACTTTGAAGCGCTCCATAGAGGAGGTCATGATTTTAAGCCAACGGCCTATGACATAATCCCTTTGACCGAGCACCAACATGAAATTATGGCACAGTTGGTCATGGCCAGAGGCCAGACTTCACAACCTGTGGCGGAACCCCAGCGTGAGGAAGAGGCAGAGGACAAGTTCGCGGCCCTGTCGGAACATTCGTTCCATACTCTGCCGCTCCACACGCAAGAAGATCCGTTGTTCCCTTTTGATGGAGAGGCAGCCTCTCTCGACCCAGCCGCGACCGCGCAGGCACAACTTCCTATCTTTCCGCTAACCCAGACGCAGCCTTCTGGGTGGCAAACACAACAACTGCGCCATGACACAGGGGTGGGTCTGTCCCACCACGCACTCGGCATCCCGGCGGTGATCCCGGCGACCACCACACCTCAGTTCATCCCTCAGGTACAGGCTCACACTGTACCGACAACTCGCTCAGCGCAAAGGTTTCTGCCCCCGCCGACTCAGCAACATGCTGTAACCGTACCACAGCAAACTTTTGTTCAATACCCTGCAACAAGTCAGTGGACCGACCTTGCTGCGCAACAGTACCCGTCTGCGGTTTACGATGCACAGCCTTCGGTTACACCTGCGGTACAATTTTCGCAGGTGCTTCCTCGATATACCTACCATTATCCTGCGCAGCAGGCAGGAGTTAACCTCTCATCTCAGACCGGTGGATGGAGGCCTTCGCAGGCCACCCAACCTGCAGGAATCCCTGCTCCACCAACGGTTAGCCAACCACCTCCTGCATTTCAGTTTCTTAGGGCCGCCCTTCCACTCCAACCTCCTGCTCCTGTCCCTGCTGCACAGACACCTCCCTTAATAGGTCTAGATCAAGCGTTCCAGCTTATCCATACGCTTACCGAGGAGGTGCGACGCCTCAAGACCGCTGGGTCTGATACCATTCAGATCATGGATTTCTATCAGGATGATCCGATCAATCCAGCGGTCCCCATGCTGTCGTTGCCTCCAGGGATGTCCCTCCCACATTTTACCAAGTATAATGGGGAGGG